>PVJN01040296.1:6318-19456 GCA_004026805.1 Lasiurus borealis | reverse complement strand
TCCCGCGGAGGATGGATGGCCGAGACTTCGGGCCCCCGCGGTCCGTGCACGGCCCCCCGCCGCCGCTGCTGTCCGGCCTGGCCATGGACGGCCACCGCGTGGGCGCGGCCGCGGCAGGACGCCTGCCCGCCTCGGCCTTGCCGGGCCCTCTGCCGCCGGGGAAGTACATGGCCGGCCTCAACCTCCACCCGCACCCGGGTAAGTGCCCCCCTCCACCCCCTCTCCCTGCGCTCTTGCTCGTCCCCCCACCCCGGATCCAGAACGCATGGCGTTTGTTCTTAGGGCGCGGGAGATGGGGCGCTTTCTTCTTTCTCTCTCGGCCGGTTTGGGGCGGGGAGAGCCGGGGACCCGGGCCGAGGCCAGTCCGGAGGCGCTGGCTGGCGGACAGGGCTGCGCGGATCGGCCCCGTCCGTCCCCAGCGCGCCAGGCCGCCCCGGCGCATTCCTGTGCCAAAAAGGGGAGCCACCGGGGGTCCATTCCCAACCCCGAAGCGGGTTTTTTTCCAAATTTGGGCGAGAAAAGAGCCAGCGAGCCCCACCACGTCCTTCGGGGCAGCGTGTCCGGAGAGCGCCGGGCTGCCTCTTGGCAGATGCCCGCGCCTGGCTCCTGGCTCCTCCGCTTCTGCGGCGCGGGCTCTCCGGCCGGCCCCGAGCGCCTGGGGGTGCCCGGAGGGTGGCCCCGGCCTGGATCGGAGCCTCGGCGGGTGGGCGACGGCCTTGGGGAGACCCCTGCCCACTCCCCTCCACCCGGAGAACCGCAGTTCCCCGGCCCAGGCCCCGGGAGGACAGCAGCGGCCCGGGCCTCCCCAACCCCGGGCTCTCCCGCGGGCAGGGGCGCGCGGCGGGGACGCAGGAACTGGGCCGCTGCTGCCGCCGCCGCCACGGGCACGGGCACGGGGGGAGGAAGCGATCGGGCCGGGTTGGGCCGGGCCGGATCGGCGGAGAGAGAGAGGCCGCGTCTGGCATTCCACGCGGGGGAGGCAGCGGCCTCGCTCTCTCCGGGGAGAGGGGCTGCCCGGGCTGGTGGGGCCGGCGCGGCTGGGGAGATGGGGGTCCCTCGGCAGCCGCTCCCGCTCCCCGGGGCAGTGGGAAGGGAGTCTCAGGCCCTCCCGCTCCGGTTGCCACCGGCCTCCGCCTGGGATCCGTCCCTCCTGCCCGGCTGCCTCCGGCCTCGGTGCCCTGCGTCTCCCCGGGCTTCGGCGGTGAACCCCCTCCCTCCCGTCCTCCTCCACAGTGTAGTTTGGGGCGCGTGGCTGCTCGGGGAGCCCCGATGCCCGCCCTGGGCCGCGGGGTCTGGGAGAGGAACCGGCCGCCGCGCTGGCCCGCCGCTGTCCAAGGCCCCTGCCCGCCCGCAGGGCCTGCCGCCGCCACCGCCTCGGTGTTTGCCTTCCGTGTCCCGTGTTCCTCCGGGAACTTTTCAGGAACCGGCGTCCCGGGACCCGCCGGACAAAGGGCCTTTGTGAGGCACCGGGCGGGGGAGGGGCGGCCCGGGACGGGGACGTGGAGATCCCCTGGCAGGGGTGCCAGGACCGGGGGTTTCGGTGGAGGGGACCGTTTCGGTGGAGGGCACGAGGGTCCCCCGAGAGTTGGGGGCTGCAGTCCGCCCCGGGGTGGGGGGAGGCAGGTGGGGAGCTGGAGGAGGACAGGGAAGCGCCGGAGACCTGGGAGGAAGGAGGGGCGGCCGGGGCACACAGGCGGCTGGCGGCCCTCTCCGGTCACTCTGTTTGCCTGTCTGTCTTCAGAGCTTAGGCGTCTGTCTCCCTGCCCAGCCTGGGCTGAGAGGCCGGGGTGGGGCGGTCAGGGGGCCAGGGGTGGGGTGAGCAGCAGGGGTCCGAGGCCTGGGAGTCAGGCCCGGTCTCCCTGGCCCGAAGGGTCCCTGCCGTCCCCGCAAGTGAGGGGAGAGTGCGCTGGGGACTCCCCGCCGCCCGGCTGCCAGGCGGGCAGAGGCCAAGGGCTCCCTCCCGTGTGAAGCTGGGAAAACAGCCCGCACCCCGAGGGCCCGGGCTTGACCCCTGCAGGCGGAAGGCCCAGCGCCCATTGGGTAGATGGGGAGATCGAGGCGGAGCGGGAGCGGCCGGCGGCGGGGAAGCCGGGCGGGAGGTGGCGGGCCTGCCTCCGCCCCGGGAGCTGGGAGCAGCCGCTTCTGCGTGCTCGGTGGCTGAGGTCATGGAGGAAATAGCAGGGGCCGGCCCGCTGCCAGGGCCCGCAGCGCCGGGAGGGCAGGGCCGGGGCTGGCGCTGCCCCCACCTCCCGTGGCCGCCGCCGCCGGAGACCGGGGGACCCCAGGCCAAAGCACCGAGCAGAGAGAGCCCTGTGCCGGGGACCCCCTTAGCCAGGAGCTGCTCCCCACTCTCGGCTTGGGAGGGGCTGGATTTGCAGACTTTTCCCACCCAGCTCCCTGCCCCCCTGTTTATGGGACGCAGGTGCTACATTTTCTCTTTCAGCACCGCCCTCGCCGGCCTGGCCGTAGGCACCTCGGGTCTGGCCGGGCCATCGGCCCATCTTTGTTTGTTTTTGCCGGAGAGGCCAGCCATTTGCCGGGGGTCACACAGCGAGGCGAGGGGGGCGGAGAGCAGGGAGGCTGACCCTTCACCTCCTGGACCGCAGTCCATGCTGGGCACCATGCTGGGGGTGGGGGTCCTGGCAGACCCACTACCGGGCCTCCTGGGCCGAGGAGCTGCCCTGGGGTGAGGGGCCCCGGCTTCTAGGGGTGCTGGCTCCCCCATCCAGGGACGTGTTGGTCGACAGGAGAGTGACTGAGCGAGGGTCTCAGGAGGCGCTGTCTTCTGCATCGTGGGTGGAGGCTCTTTTCGGCGGAAGAGGGGGTGAAATCAGGAATGAGGGGGATAGGGGATACAGGGTCACCCTTCCCATAACCTTGAGCATGATACACATGTTGGCCCCAAAATGTCCACAGCCCTCAGGGAAACGGGACAAGACGGGGACAGCCATCTGGGGGGCCGGCCTCTGCTTTGGGGGGCACAGGAGGCAGGCACTCAGGCCTCCTCAGTTTTGCAGTTCCAGAGCTGGGAGAAGCATTTTGGACTTGGATTCTCCCTGCCCCCACCCACACCCTGGGATACGGGAGTGGGGACCTGGGGACCGGGCCTGGGACAATAGGGGGCCACAGCCTCCTCCCTCTCTCTGGAATCCCTCGCCTGCAGCCTGCAGGGCTGGGCTGGAAAAGGTTAACCGGTGTGGGCTGGCCGGTGGAGTGCGGATGGATCGCAGAGATAAGGGAGCTTCCCCCTCCGGCCTGGGGGAGGCTCTGGAATCCGGAGCTCCTGTCCTTTTGCACTTTCTCTCCTGGCTGCCGCGTTTACTCAGGAGCCTCTTCCAAGGGCCTCGGCGTGCCAGGCACGGCCCTGGCCCCGGAGCCGGCAGCCCCAGACGGACGGCTGCTTTCCCCTCCTCCTCCTCGTGGCTCAGGCCCTCGCGTGGGGCGGCAGTGGACATACACACCGCACCGGGGAAGGAAAGGGTGGGAAATGGGGCCGCTGGCGGAGCAGAAGGCAGAAGGCCGAGGACCTGTTTTGGCGGGAGTGTGAGGGGCTGCAGGCTGCGTGCGGGGTGGAGGGGAGCGGGGGGAGGGGGAACCTGCCTGGAGGTCTTGGAATCTGAAGCTGGGAGGCCGGAGAAGGCGGTGAGGGCTTTAAAGGAGGGAGTGGCTCGGACGGAGGGACGTTTACAGAACGGGTCTGGACTTAAAAACGTCCCTGGCACGCGAGACAAAGGCAGGCCAGGGGCCGTGCCTGGTTACGAAAGGGAAAATGTGGAGGCAAAAGGCAAGGAAGGTACGGCCCTCAGCTGGAGCTCGGGTCAGGGGACACTTCTCCCAGGGATTCATTGGGCCGTGGACGGCGTTGGAATATGGACCGCAGATTAGCTGATAGGACCCGATCCATACTGATAGGACCCAATCAATACTGATAGGACCCGATCCATGCTCTGGTGGGTGGAGCCGATCACTGGGTGGGGGTCGTGTCAGAAGGCCCTTTTCTTAGGACGGGAGAGCCCGGCCAGCGGAGGGGCTGGGGCTGGGAGGCCAGGCCCACCCAGGACCGGCTGAGGAAGGGAAAAGCCGTGTCGGTCCACCAGCAGACAGGGACACGGCCGATGACATCAGCCCGCACACAGGGCGACACGCCCAGCCGTTGACCATTGCCGGACCTGGGGCAGGTCCCCTTCCCCCCGGAAGTTCCTGGTGCCCTTTCGAACTTTTCTCTGAGTCTGGGGTGATTCCCCAGGAAGCAATGGGACACAGTGGGTGTGGGTCGCCGGCTGCCGGCGGCCTGGCCTGGCCGAGGGGAGGGAAGCAGGTGACCGCCCAGGGCAGGAGGCTGGCGGAGGTGATGTCACCGGGAGGCAGGCTGCCTGCCGGTGGCCAAGGTTCGGTGTGGCCAAGGTTCGGGGCCCGGTGGGGGCTGGGTGCTGAGAGAGGGTGGGGGGAAGAGGAGGCGACCTCGCCCGGATTTGGGGCACGTGCCCCCGTGGAGCGGGGGGAGGGGAGGGCCAGAGGTGGGAAGAGGCCCGTGACGGGGAGACCTGGATTGGACCGTGGCCAGCTTGGGGTGCCCTCGCTTCCGGCGTGGACCTGCGTGGGGTCTGATGGGACCTAGCTCCCGGCTGGCCACCGTGGCCCTGGCTCCCCCACCCGAACTCCAGCCCCGTCAGGGTGACACTCAGGTCCCTCACTTCCTGGGCCGGTTTTTGAGGGTCCCGGAGGGAGCTGCTGTCGGGAATGGGCTTGGGGCTCTCGCAGGGCTGCCCAGACTCTCCCCCGCCAGCGGTCAGTCTTGGTGCTCAGGGGAAGGGTCCTTACCGGCCACCTGTGCCCAGACTGACCGGAGTAAGCCATAGCCGAGAAGTGGGAACCACCACAGCTCCCGCCACCGTTGCAGGTCACCAGTGTCCCCCCTCCCCCTCTGCACCCGCTGCCTGCATCTGAGATTCCTTCACGTGTGTGGCGGGCCCTCGGCCTGGAGTGCAAAGCCTGCGTCTCACACTCCCGGTAAAAACCTGTACGTTCTCAGCTTTTTTTTTTTTAAATACATTTTATTGATTTTTTACAGAGAGGAAGGGAGAGGGACAGAGAGCTAGAAACATGGATAAGAGAAACATTGATCAGCTGCCTCCTGCACATGCCCGCCACCAAGGTACATGCCCTTGACCGGAATCGAACCCGGGACCCCTCAGTCTGCAGGCCGACGCTCCATCCACTGAGCCAAACCGGTCTTGGCCATTCTCGGCTTCTGAGAGCCAGACGAGGTTCCCATCCTGGAAACCTCCAGAGAAAGAACCCCGGTGTCAGACCAGGCAGGATGGCCTGGACGGCCGGGGCCAGACGCTGGGGATTCGACCTGGTTCCCCCGCCTCGTCCTGGCTGAGTGCTGAGTCTCTAAGCCTCGGTTTGCTCATCCGTCAGATGGGTCCGTCGGTGGGACGGCGGTTGTTGGATTTCTGTGACGTTGGAATGAGCTGACGCAGGCCGGGTGCCCGCACGCTGCAGGCCCTCCCCAGAGGTCGCAGCGCCAGGGGTTGCTGTCCTCACAGAGAGCTCGAACCCCTGACTTGTGGGTGCCTGGCTTCCCTTCAGACCTGAACGGCAGGGGTGGGTGGGGTGGGTGGGGAACGCTCTGGCATTGAATGGTCCATGGGCCTTAGATTCCAGGATCCCAGCTCCAAGTCGTCATTCTGACTTTATTTTCCTCATTTTTAGGTATGAGGGCCATCACACTCATACTGTAAAATGCTTCCATCTTGAGTGTTTGGCTCCTTGAAATAAATAAAAAAAATACACACACACACACACACACACACACACACACACACACAGTGGTACCTCGAGATACGCGTTTAATTCTTTCCATAACCTTGAGACATGGGAAACTATCAGATGCTCGAGTCTCGGTAAACTGGTGGGTCATGTGCAGCCGGCCGATCTGCGCCATTACTCGTATCTCAAATGTTGCTCGTATTTCAAAACAAAAATCGCTCACTTGACGGCTCGTATCTCAAAAATCTCATATGTTAGGGCACTCGAATCTCGAGATACCACTGTATACATATTTTAAAATATATTTTATTGACTTTTTTTACAGAGAGGAAGGGAGAGAGATAGAGAGTCAGAAATATTGATGAGAGAGAGAGACATCATTCAGCTGCCTCCTGCATGCCCCTCCACTGGGAATGTGCCTGCAACCAAGGTACATACCCTTGATCAGAATGGAACCTGGGACCCTTCAGTTTGCAGACCGATGCTCTATCCACTGAGCAATACCGGTTTTGGCTTAATATATATTTTTATTGATTTCAGAGAGGAAGGGAGAAGGGAGAGAGAGCGAGCGAAGCCTCTATGATGAGAGAATCATGGATCGGCTGCCTCCTGCACGCTCCCTCCTGGGGATGGAACCCACAACTGGGGCCTGTGCCCTTGACCGGAATCGAACCTGGGACGCCTTTGTCTGCAGGCCGGCGCTCTCTCCCCTGAGCCCCACCGGCGAGGGCACGGCCCCTTGAGCTTTTACAGAACGGTCCCACCCGTGCGACTGCCAGCCAGCTCAGGATGGGGACATTCCAGCACCCCGAGGGCCCCCGACATTCTCCCCTCCTCACTGTCCGCCCCGCCCCGTCTTCTGTCTGTGGCCTGAGCTAGTTTTGCCTGTTTGTGAACTTCCTGGAAACGGCCTGCCCTGCCCTCCCACTTCTGCTGCTTTCCCGCAACAGCGTTGGTGGGACTCGCCCGTGTTGGGGCGTGTGGCTGTGTCCTGGGTGCTGTTGGGTGGGACTGCATGCTTACCTCAGTGTATCCTCCCCACCCCCCCGCCGTGGATGGGCACTCGGGCTGTTTCCGGGGTTTGCTGGGAGGAGCGCCGTGGACTCGGCCTTGCGGTGCACACACATGCACACGTGTGTCTGGATGTGTGTCTGTCCCCGGGAGCGGCGTGCTCGGCCGCAGGTTTGGTGCAGGTTTGGCTTGAGGCCGCCAGCGTTCCCTGCTGGCACCCGGGGTGCCTCCCGGCAGCTCCACGTCTTCCCCACCCCGTGATGTGGCCAGTTTCCGCTCAGCCTGGGGAGTGTGTGTAGTAGATCTGATTGGTGCACATTTAAAATAATATGTTTTCTGTGGATTTCAGAGACGGATGGAGGGAGGGAGGGAAGGAAACGTCAAGGATGAGAAAGGATCACTGATCGGGTGCCTCCTGCGTGTCTCCTACTGGGGACCAAGCCCGCCACCCGGGCAAGTGCCCTGACCGGGAATCGAACCTCCACCTCCTGGTTCACAGTCACTGAGCCACACGTGACCTCCTGGTTCAGAGTTCGACAGTCACCCACTGCGCCACCCTGCCCCGGCTGTGTGTACACGTTCAAATGTTGCCCCTCGCTTATTGTGGTGGGCTTTTGTGAGGAATGTGTTGCGTACCCTAAAACCCACCCACCCCTTGAAAAGTGTCCAGTTCTGCTTTCTGCTTAATATCAACTTCGTTTAAAAAGCAGCAGTTATGCCGAGACCGGTTTGGCTCAGTGGATAGAGCATCGGCCTGCGGACTGAAAGGTCCCAGGTTCGATTCCGGTCCAGGGCATGTACCTTGGTTGCGGGCACATCCCCAGTGGGGGCGTGCAGGGAGGCGGCTGATCGATGTTTCTCTCTCATCGATGTTTCCAACTCTCTATCTCTCTCCCTTCCTCTCTGTAAACAATCAATAAAATATGTTTCTTTTTTTAAAAAAAGCAGCAGTTAGAAGGGTTCTGAAGAAAATCAACAATTTCCTGCCTCGCATCTCCCACTCCTGACCCCCCCACCCTTTTTAAATTGCTTTTAGAGAGAGAGAGGGAGGGAGGGAGGGAGAGAGAAGCATGGAGATCCGAGCCCCCAACTAGGGACGGGACCCACCACCACCTGGGAATGTGCCCTGAGCGGGAAGGGAATCAAACCTGCGACCCTTGGGCGCACGGACGATGCTCCAACCAACTGAGCCGCACCGGCCAGGCCTGGCCTGATACCCGCCTTTAAAAGACTCCTTCGGCTGAAGCCGGTGTGAGTCAGTGGATAGAGCGTCCGCCTGCGGACTGAGAGGTCCTAGGTTCGATTCCGGTTGGGGGCATGCATCTTGGTTGCGGGTACATCCCCAGTGGTGTGTGTGTGTGTGTGTGTGTGTGTGTGTGTGCAGGAGGCGGCTGATCGAAGTCTCTCTCTCATGGATGTTTCTAACTCTGTCCCTCTCCCTTCCTTTCTGTAAAAAATCAATAAAATGTAATTTTTAAAAAAACCTCCTTCGGCTTTTTTGCCCATTTCTAACCTGCTTCTACTGCTGGTCACGTTTCCGGGTTAGGGATTTCCTGCTGATGTTTCGGGAAGGTGAGAAGGGTGCATGCGCTGCCCGAGTCGGAATCGGGACTCTCCCGTTTATCCGCGGGGCACGGAGGGCAGGTTTCTTGACCTCTTGTCCCTGGTTTTCTCACTGCCAAAGGGGGACAATAGTACGGGCTTCAGAGACTGGGGGAGTCCAGCATTTAGACCCGTATCGGAGACAGCCAGCGCGTAGGGAACATTTTTTTTGTTTTAATATATTTTATTGATTTTTCACAGAGAGGAAGGGAGAGGGATAGAAAGTCAGAAACATCGATGAGAGAGAGACATCCATCAGCTGCCTCCCGCACCCCCCACAGTGGAGATGTGCCCGCAAGCAAGGCACATGCCCCCAACCGGAATCCAACCCGGGACCCCCTAGTCTGCAGGCCGACGCTCCATCCACTGAGCCAAACCGGTCTCGGCCGTAGGGAACGTTTTAAAGGTGCCACCCCTCTGTCCCGGGTGTCTGTCCCCTGCCCTCCACGTCTATGTGAAACACAGTTTAAACTAGTCTTATTTCTACGGCTTCAGCTCGGTGAAGGTCGTTTACATAGGAGCCACGCGGTGGACAATAAAGTTTATTTCCTGTCTCCATGGCCCCTCTTTCTTTTTTCCTCCTGCTGGCGTTTCTCAGAAGCCCTCTCTTCCGGGCTCCGGGTATGCGTTTCGTTTGGTCGCGTGGATGGGACCAGCTGCCGCTCTCCCTTCTCGGAGAGGTCTTTCCTGGAAGTCCCCATCACCCTGTTCCGGTCCTGTGTGCCTGGGGCTGGGACCTGGGGCTGGGCCATCGGCCCCCAGACCCTCTTTGCCTCTCTGCCGCCTCAGATCTGTTTCCCACTTCCCATGCCTTTTCCTTTTTCCTTAATACACTTTCATTATGGATGTCAGAGAGGAGGGGGGAGGAGGAGAGAGAGAAACATCCGTGATGAGAGAGAACCAGGGATCGGCGGCCGCCTGCACGCCCCCTCCTAGGGATCCAGGCCCAAATCCCGGCAGGTGCCCTGATGGATGCTGGGCCACTGAGCCAGGCCGCCGGCTGCCCTCCCTCCCTCCCCCGCCTTTTCCCGGCTTCTTGGTTCGGTGGAGCCCTCTCTGTGAAAGAGGGCGGCTGTGGAAGGTGGGCCATCCAGCGGCCTCAGTTTGCCGGACGCGCCCCTATCCTGAGCGGCCCCTTGGCCTGGTGGCCTGGACATCTCTGTCCTTCGCGTTTTGGAAGAGATACAGCATCGTCGTCATCATCCGCTCAGTCCCAGCCTCACCTTGGAGGCACCGCTGCTGTTTGGAGCCTGGGTCTTTGTACGGGGACTTGCTTCGACCTCTCCCAGTGCTCACACTCGCCTGGAGCCGCGTCACGGCCAAGAGCACGGCTCGGAGAGCCACGTACCGACCCGGGAGTGGCCGGGTGGCCATTGCCACAGCCCTCGGCGCTGCAGCTCTCTCCGCTTCGAAGGGCGGGAGAGTGGGCCCTCCCCGCCGGCTGTGTGAGGACGAACTGAGTCTGTGAACAGAAACATCTAGAGCAGCGGTTCTCAACCTTCCTAAGGCCGCGACCCTGGCATCCAGTTCCTCATGGGGTGGTGACCCCCAGCCATGAAATGTTGCTACTGTGATGCATCGTGATGTAAATATCTGCATTTTCCCAGGGTCTTAGGCGACCCCTGTGAAAGGGTCGTTTGACCCCATAAGGGGTCGCGACCCATAGGTTGAGAACCGCTGGTCTAGCGCGTCGCTGGTGCACGTGATTCCCGCTGTTCCTCTCATGGCTGGCCTTAGGACGTGCCATGGCGCTGTGGCCTGCTCTGGGTTTGTGGGCGCTTTCGGGGGGCTGCAGCGGGCGATGCTTGGGGTCCCTGTCCGTTGTCCGAGGGTCTGTCCTTGCCGCCGGCATGCGTGCCGTTCTCTCTGCTGCCCGCCGGTGGGCCCCCCTGGACCTGGCCACTGACCTTCCTTCTTTTCCTCCTCCTCTCTGTGCCGCCACTGCTGCTTTCGAGGAGGTGTTTGGAGCGGAGTCTCTTGTAACCGCCCCGGTTAATTTTTAATCAGGGGTCACGTCTTCCATTTCTCGGCGGCGGCGGCGGCGGTGCTCCTGAGCGTGCGGGAGCCGCTCCTTCCCTCTCCACCGCGTCCTGCTCCGGCTCCTCGGGGACCTCCCTGCTCCTGGCGGGGAGGGGGTGGCCCGTCCTTCCCCTGCCGTGGCTCCTCCTCCTGGAGCTTCTCCTCCGGCAGCTGCTCCCCCTCTGCTTCTCCAGTGTCCCCCGGTGTCCGTGGCTGATGGGGTGCCGCCGGCTCACGTTCACATCCGTGGAAGCCCCGGGAGGTGACCGCAGGTCTTGGCGCTCCGACTGGGTCCCTTGTGCGTGGGAACCTGAGTGGAGGTGAAGGTCGGCCATCCACCCCAGCTCTGAGGGTCCGGCTGAGACCCCCCGCTGGGTCCACGGCTCCCTCACAGCCGGTGGGGGGGGAGGGGGCCTCTCCATTCACCCCCTGCTCCTCTGGCACCTGCCTGCAGCGGGGTGTGGAGCGTGGGACGTGGGGTGTCTCAGGACGGCTTGTTTGTGGGTGGCTCCTCCCCCAGGCCCAGGTTCCAGTCCCCCCACTCCCCGCCCTGCCAGGTGGTCGCCCCGCTTTCCCGCTTTTATCGAACGTGGAGTTGTCTCCTCTCCGTTCCTCTCTTTTTAAAAAAAAATATATATTTTATTGATTTTTTTACAGACTGGAAGGGAGAGAGGTAGAAAGTCAGAAACATAGATGAGAGGGAGACATCGATCAGCCGCCTCCTGCACGCCCCACTGTGGAGATGTGCCCGCAAGCAAGGTCCATGCCCCCAACCGGAATCGAACCCGGGACCCCTCAGTCTGCAAGCCGAGGCTCTATCCACTGAGCCACACCGGTCTCGGCTCCTCTCCGTTCCTCTTGTCTTTCTCCTTTTAGACCCCATCACCGCTCTCTCCCCAGGTGCTGGCCTTTGGGAATGGATTGTCCTCTGGGCCACCTCTCCTGGGGTCAGCCCCCTCCCATCCCATCCCCACCACGTGCCCCGGGAGACCGGCCTCCTCGGCTCCCGCCTTTCCCACCGGAGGCCTCCCTGGCGGGAGCAGCCGTTCCCAGCAGCCCCCCTCCATCTCGCCTCTTCCTCCAGGCTCTGGGCTCCGGGCTCCGTTAGGGGAAGGGGCGTCTCCGGGGAATCCTGGGTAATTGCTGTGGTGGAATTGAGGCGGCAGAGCCTGGGTCGAGCTGGGAGCTGCATTTGCATATCTCTGTCCGTGGGGGCCTGGCCGCCCTGGGTACCTCGGGATCCCCTTTATTTAGGTTGGTGCGCCCACCTTGTGGGCCGGGCGTCTGGTTGGGCAAAAAAAAGTCCCATCCCACCTGGAGCCCAAATGCCAGATTGGGGAGGGGCTGGGCTTCACCCCGACTGCCCACCCGCCCGCCCGCCCTTCTTGGGGCTTGGACCTTTGCTGGGAGGAGCTGGAGCTCAGGATGCGGAGAGATGCCTGCTGGGATCTGACCCCTCTGGGAGGTCAGGGCTGGCTCCCGGCTGGAAGGTGGAGCGAGCACTGCTCGGGGAGGAGATGGAGAACGAAGCGCTGAAGTAGAGGGCGGGTGGGGGAGCAGGCTGGGGGGGCGTTGGGCCGGCTCTGCCCCCCCTCAGGGAGCCCCCAGACCTGGCTGAACCCCTCATCCCGACGGGGTGGGGCCTGGCTGGTGGATCTGGGCTGGCAGCTTCAGCAGCTCCTCGGTGTCTGCTTGGCTAGAGGAACCTCTGCCTTTCTAGCTGCACCGACGGGCGGGTGGGATGGTGCCAGCAACCGCAGGTTCTGTGGCCAGCCCACCGCACCGAGACCGTGCGGGGTGAGCCCCACCCCCCTTTGCCCCGCTGGGCTGTCCTCAGGGGGAAGGATGGCCGTGAAGCAGAGGACACGGCGTGGTCCGGTCTCCACGTCTTTCCTGCTGCCCTCACGTTAGAGGACAGCAAGGCCCAGAGAGGTCGTGTTACTTTCCCAAGGTCACACAGCAGGGGGCGAGGCCTGAGCAAAGGCCAGGGGCCGGGGAGAGGCAGATGGGCATCGGTAGTTATTTCCCTGTTTTCTTTCTTGCTCGTTTTAACTTATTACTTTAGGTTTTTGCAAATTATGCCCATTGAGATGACTCAAGATATAACATGTGCTGTGCTGTGTTTCCGTCGCCCTTCCCCCATCCTCGGAGTCTCTCTCTCTCTCTCTCTCTCTCTCTCTCTCTGAATATATATTTTATTGATTTTCTACAGAAAGGAAGGGAGAGGGATAGGGAGTTAGAAACATCGATGAGAGAGAGACATCGATCAGCCGCCTCCTGCACGCCCCCCACTGGGGATGTGCCCGCCACCAAGGTCCATGCCCTTGACCGGAATCGAATCTGGGATCCCTGAGTCCGCAGGCCCACGCTCTCTTCACGGAGCCACACCGGTCTTGGCATGCGGGGCTATTCCTGATCCTGTGCCTCTGTACAGCTTTTAATTAACTGATAAAACGGACATAAAATGGGCCGTTGTAAACAGCTTTCGGTGTGCAGTGCCGTGGCGTTTCATAATTCGCGTGTTTTGGGTGGTCTTTACTCTTACGGTGGTTACGGTTTGGAGTATGACATCTGCCTCCTTTCCCCCACTGACCCCCCCACCCCTGAGGACAGGCCCTCACCTTGCACTGTCTGTGCCAGGGGTTATGCTAATGTTATGCTAATAGGCAGGCGTACAAGCCCTTGGGTTGCTCTCCCCCCTCCTCCCTGAACCCCTTCCCCCCACCCCACC
>PVJN01040295.1:0-11573 GCA_004026805.1 Lasiurus borealis | reverse complement strand
AGGCAGTTGGGAAGGACAATGCTTGCAGGCAGTTGGGGGAGACCAGGCCTGTAGAGGAAGGCAGATAGGGGTGACCAGGCTGGCAGGGGAGGGCAGTTGGGGGTGACCAGGCCTGCAGGGGAGGCAGTTGTGGGGGAGGGGAGGACTAGGCCTGTAGAAGAGGGCAGTTGGGAGGGACAACTAGTATAACCAGCATACAGTTTAAATAGGCAAAATCTGGCAACACCCACCTATGCAATACTAGTGTAGCATGTCCTGAAACAAGTAATATTCCTATGAAAATGCCTACATTAGACAATTATAATTTGATGCCATTTAGTGTCCAACTAATATGCCTTTGTTTTAACTCCATGCTAGATGACTTTATAATTTGGATCCCTCCACAGAGATGCCCACAGAGTGAGAACAAATTAGTAATATTCATGCTACATGACTGTTACAGGCATTGCCAAAAATAATTCTATATTCTGGTTTAAGTACCTATTTCCTGGGAATATGTGGGTGAGTCCATTTCTCAAAGATGATCCATTCTCAGGGTACTGACAAAGACCAGACCAAGACTAGAGTCAAGACTGTGGTAGTCACCAAGTGAACATCCCCGTATGAACCTTTCTTGGGTGTACCCTCCTGCCTCATCACGAATATCTTCCTCACATTAGAACTTCAGAAACCATTAAGATAGTATATATTAGAGTATATTAATTGTTCACCTTTCTTCTTGGCGGCCTTTCAAGCCTGGATGTTCTTTCTGTTGTACCTAAAAGACAACACAATGGTTAGAGAATTTTAAAATATAGATTTAATCAACTGATTGTGACCCCCATGATCTGAATACAATTTAAAGTATTCTGTAACGAAGAAACAATAACCTATTCTCTGTAAGCTCAGAGACTAAAATCATATTAATTAAAATGAAATGTTTGAAATAGTTAAGAAAATTAGTTATTAAAATTTAATACGAAATCATCACACAAAGAAAAATTTTCAATTCAAATAAACTCACTTTCCCAAGTTAAAATACCTAGTTAAAAATAAGTATTTTGTCTTTAAAGAGAAATGGTTTGAAAGGTTCTTATTTTAAGTATACCTACTTATATTTAAAATTATTCTGATCTTTTTACCAACAATAACAAAAAAAAATCATTAAGTTTTTCCTTTTCTGTTATATATTAGAACTACCAATGCTATAATAACAAAAATCATAGCCATTCCTAATAAATCACATTAACTTAGAAGAGGGCAGATTAGTTACATATAATATACACCTTCAGAAATATTATCTTATGCCTCTCTAAATAACTGTTTCGCTATTATAAAGTAATAATAGCTATATTTATTGAGCACTTTCACATGCTAGATGCTGTACTAAATGCTTTTCATTACTTCATTTAATTTTTATTCTTCACAAGAACTATAAGTACGATCATTATCCATATCTAGAAGTCATTTACGGCTTTAGAAAACTAAGGACTAAGAGTTGAGAGATTAGCACAGTACACAAGACTCTTCAGACTCTGAACCTCACATCACCTTCTTCACATCTCTAGCCTCATTCCCCTTCACAAGTCCCCACAACTACATGGAACTTCCCTTCAGACTTTCTGATTTTTATGTTCTCTGCCTAGAATATGCTTCCTTTCCATCTGTTGGAGTTCTGTCCCCTTCCACTTCCCCATCTCATTTCATGTAACAAATTCTTATTCGTCCCTCAGTGATATTGCATTTATTCCTTCAAAAATTTTAAAGTGATATTGTGTACTAGAAATTAGGAAGGCAGCAAAGAACTAGATAAACAAAATCTTACTCCCACAAAATGGAAAGTTTATTAAAATAAGACAACTATTTCACAAGTAATTTCAAGAAATAAAAAATGATAAATATTAATGGAAACATACAACAGGGGACCAAACCTAGTCAAATAGTTCGGGAAGAAGAAGTTCCCTGAAGTTGACTTTAAGCGAAATGTCAAGGATGAACAGGAGGTAGTCCTGGGAACTGGCAAGTGAGAAAAAATGTTCTAGAGAAAGAGAAGATGGAAAATCAAAGTAAACAAATTTACCGAAACCAGTCTGGCTCAGTGGATAGAGCATCAGCCTGTGGACTGAAAGGTCCTGGGTTCGATTCAGGTCAAGGGCATGTACCTTGGTTGTGGGCACATCCCCAGTAGGGGATGTGCAAGAGGCAGCTGATCAATGTCTCTCTCTCATCGATGTTTCTAACTCTCTATCCCTCTCCCTTCTTCTCTGTAAAAAAATCAATAAAATATATATTTTTTAAAAAGTAAGCAAATTTAATATGGTTGAAACTTCAAACCAGAACAGAGAGTGCACTGAGAAAAAGAGACTAGAGGTATTTGATAGACATCTCAGGTATAAAACACCATTGGCAGAGATCTAGATTTTCTTCTTCCAGTCTTCCCAATCCCTGTAAGTGGTTATTGTCATTCATCCAATTATTCAGGACAAAAATCTAACATGCTTTCTGGAGACTGTCCCTCAAGCCCCATATCAAATCTACCAATAAGTCCCACCCATTAGCTCTACCTTCAAAATGTGTCCCAAATTCAACCATAACAACCTATTTACTCCACAATTACCTCAATCCAAATCACCATCATCTCATTTGTACTACAGCAACTTACAAACTGATCTGCTGAGTTCCACTCTTTCCCTCCTAAAGTTGGTTCTCCACACAGCATCATTTCCCTGCTTAACATCTTCCAGTGTGATCCTCAACTTAAAATACAAGTCAAGCCAATTGCCTATAAGCCTTTACAAGATCAGGCCATTACCTTTCTTATACTAGAACTCTCCTCTTGGCTCACTTAGCTCCAGCCATGCTGATCTTGTTTGTGTTCCTTGATCACATCCATAAGCTTATTCTCATTCCCGGGCCTCTGCACTTGCAATTCCCTGTGCCAACAATACTTTCCCCATCTCAGCATGGTTCTGGGCTCTGCTCAAATGTCACTTCCCCAAAGTGAGATCTTTCTAGACCAGTGGTTCTCAACCTGTGGGTCGCGACCCTTTTGGGGGTCGAACGACACTTTCACAAGGGTCACCTAAGACCATTGGAAAACACGGGTATTTACATTATATAATTCATAACAATAGCAAAATTAGTTATGAAGTGTGGTTGGGGGTCACCACAATACGAGGAACTGTATTAAAGGGTCGCGGCATTAGAAAGGTTGAGAACCGCTGTTCTGGACAGACTATCTTATCTGACCCTATAGTCACTACTCCTCCAATTCATCATTCTTAACATCCCGCTTTATTTTTCTTCAAAGCAACTAATCACTACCTTACATTGTACTGAGATTGTTTATCTTTCTATAGTCCGACTTCCCTCAAAGTATATAAACTTCAAGAGGTAAAGGACTTTTTTGCTCTATCCCATTATCTAGAATATCGCCTAGCACACAGTAGGAATCAAGTATTTATAGAATAAATGAAAAATTAAAAAGACAAGTTAAGTCCCAACCGGTTTGGCTCAGTGGATAGAATCGGCCTGCAGACCGAAGGGTCCCAGGTTCGATTCCGATCAAGGGCATGTACCTTGGATGTGGGCACATCCCCAGTAGAGGTGTGCAGGAGGCAGCTGATCAATGTTTCTCTCTCATCAATGTTTCTAACTCTCTATCCCTCTCCCTTCTCTGTAAAAAAAAAAATAATAATAATAATAATAATAATAATAATATATTTTTTTTAAAAAAGAGCCGTGTTAAGACTTTTAAGGGCTAATATGACACATTGAGGAATCTACCATTTATCTTAAAGCGATGATAATTGCCTGAAGATTTTTGAATAAGGGAGTGGCAAGATAAGACTGCTATTTGAACAGCTCACTCTGGCCTTTGTGAGAATTGAATGCAGGGAGCAACAGCGCAAACAGTAAAGGGAAGCAGGGTGGCTGCAGAAGTGAGGGCCGGCGGCCTCGGGCGGGCTGGGCTATGAGTGGTATTAAGATCAGAGAAGGCAGCACGCAGAGCAACTGGTGCAACTGGACAGAGCTCTCCTCCCGCCCCGCGGGCTCCCCCCCCATGCTCCCGCATCTCCCCACTCTGGCTTCTTTCCAGGCACCTCACACCGGACAGTCTGCGGTAACCCATGGCCTTTTCACTCGACTCCTCCAGGGCGAGAAGGGCGCCGGGCATCCCTGCTGTCTCTGAGCAAAGGTCACCTCAATGCCTGTTTGGGTGAAGGTCACCCCATCCGGCCGCATGGCCAGGACTGGGATTCAGAGCTGCGGCTTGTCCGGGGACAGCTTTATGTTTCCCTTAGCGCTCGGGAAAGCCGAGGGTCCACGCTCCCCGGAAACGTCACCGAGCACGGTCACCGGAGAGACCTGTGCCGGCGGCCGGGGCCGGGCCCCCAAGCGCGCGGGTCCCGGGAGGGCGGGGCCGGCTGGAGGCGCCCAGAGGCCCCAGCGCAGCCACATCCGCGGCTGGAATGGGGCGGCACCGGGCAGCGGGCAGCCCCACAGGCACGGCCTTCCCACCAGGCGGGCCACGGCCAGGGCACAGGGACAGGGACAGGGACACCCGGCCTCCCCCGGGCGGCGCAGGTTCCACCGCGGCGGCCTTCGCGGGTCCGATGTTCCGCCCCCTCACCTCCCCCAGGGCCCGCAGGCGACGCGGCGGACACTCACGCGGCCCCGCATTTCCGGGGAGAGCGGTCGGAGACACTGCGGTGGAGAAGGCACGCAGGGTCCTGGCCCCCGGCTGCAGGCACAGCCACGCGGGGAGCGATGCGGCCGCCATCGCTGCAAAGACGGCAAGCCCGGGAGGCCAAGCGCGATCCTGCCCTTGGGGGGGGGGGGGGGACAGGCCTGAGGCCGCTACCGCGCATGCTCGCCCGCTTTGCCCCGCCCCCTGGGTGCAGAAACAGGATACACGTGGGCCTGGGAAATCAGGACCAGAGTCAAAAGTGCAACCACAGCCCTGACGGGTTTGGGTCAGTGGATAGAGCGTGGGCCTGCAGACTGAAGGGTCCCGGTTGGATTCCAGTCGAGGGCATGTACCTTGGTTGCGGGCATTTCCCCCCGTAGGGGTGTGCAGGAGGGAGCTGATCCATGTTACTCTCTCACTGATGTTTCTAACTCTCTCTCTCTCTCTCTTTCTCTCTCTCTCTCTCAATATATATATATATATATATATATATATATATATATATATATATATATATATATATATATATATATATATACAAGTGCAACACAGAAAAGAGAAAAAAATGTAATGAAAAGGAAGCAAAAGCTTAAAAAACACATCGAAGCAGTTAGTCCAAAGACAATTGCAAATCATGATCATAAGGGACAGAAGAAATGTCGCTCACAGAGGGCAGGTGTGTTCTGGGTGGGACCTCATATAGCCCCGGGGTCTACCCTAGACCCCTGCTCCTTTGCAATCGCTGCTTTTCTACAGGTTCTTGCACTGAAGAATGTGTTCAGCTAGTGCAAGTGACACATTCCAAAGGGAGAGGCGGTATCTGAGAGTTAAAAGGATACTGGACAAGGACATTGCTGGGGGTGTGTGTGTGTAAGAGGGTAAGTGGGGACAAGGGCCTGGAACCGGGTGGAGGGGAGCTATGGCAGGGGGTGGGGGGAGAAGAACATCTGTAATAATCTGAACAATAAAGATTTTTTAAAAAAATGATACTTGACTTTAAAACTTGGTTTCACCATTTCCAGGCTGTGTGATCCTAATATAGTTAATATAGACCAACATCTGGGTACAACATTGGTGTACAATGAGCATTATGTCTGCATCGGATGTAACTGTTTTCAGTAATTTGATTAGCTCGTTTGTAGATCAGTTTAGAATTACAAAGAGTCAGTATTCATCAGGACTTACAATATAATGGTCATTTCTTTTTCATGAGTTACTCCCCCACACACACACCACCACCACCAGGATGAATTAACATACAATCCTTAATAAAATTGTTCCCTATTTTACCCTGGTGGGCTTGGGTCAGAGAATAGAGAATTAGCCTGCGGACTGAAGGGTCCAAGGTTCGATTCTGATCAAGGGCACGTGCCAGGATTGCAGGTTCAATCCCCAGTAGGGTGTGCAGGAGGCAGCCAATCAATGATTCTCTCTCATCATTGATGTTTCTATCTCTCTCCTTCTTCCTTCCTCTCTGAAATCAATAAATATACTAAAAATAAAATAAAATTATTCCCTATTTTCTTCAGCTGGTATGTATAATATTTAATTAAAGTACAAAATTATAATAGAACAACATGGAACAAATACAACTGACTCTTGGTAAGGATACAACTGGTGGAGCAGAGGTGTGCAGGTGTCCCAGGGTATTTCTACTTATGAGCATTCAGTGCTCATGGGCATCAATCAGTATGTGATGGAAATGGGATTGAGGTGGGAGTTTGGGGGAGGGAGGAATAGCATGATAGGAACATTTGTGTGCGGTCTCCTCCAGAACCCAAACCCTGAACAGGGTGTGAAAGAGGTTCCCACATACAAGTATTTGTTCGTGTGTGTTTGTGTGTGTATGTGTGTTTTGTTAATCCTGACCGGAGGAGGATAGCAACTGAGGTATGTGACCTTGACCTTAATCCAAGCAGGATCCTTCAGTCCTCTGGCCAATGCTCTACCTAGTGAGCCAAGTTAGCTAGGGCAGGAAGAAGTATTTGTAATAATCATCATTCTCATCTCTTCTGGCCTCTTATTATCCATTATTGCTCCAAAGCAGAAGTATTAGATGTATTAGTTTTCTAGAGCCACTGTAACAAATAACACAAATCGGGTGATTTAAACAACAGAGATTTATACTCTCACAGTTCTAGAGGCTAGAACTTCAAAATCCAGATGTAAGCAGGGGTGGTGGTTCCTTCTGGAAGTTCAGAGGGAGAATCTGTCTATGCCTCTTTCTTACCTTCTGATGATTGTTGGCAATCTATGGCATTCCTTGGCTTGTAGACACATCGCTCCAATCTCTTCCTCTATCTTCATATACTGTTTTACCTTCTCCTCTTATTCTTAAGATGAAAAGTATGGTGTTTTAGTCAAATGAATGTGGAGTTTGAACCCAGGCTCTGCTTTGTGTGTGTGTGTGTGTGTGTGTGTGTGTGTGTGTGTGTGTGTGATCTTGGGCAAGTTCACCTAACATCCCTGAGCTTCAATTTCAAAGAAAATAGAAGCAATATCTTCCTCAAGACCATTGTGATTGAGTTATATTTCAGAAGGTATAATATAAATAGTGGCCATTGGATTAAGCTCAGAGTCAATACAGTAGCCACTTTTTTCTCTCCTGAGTTTGTATATTTTAGTATAATAAAGTGCAAGGCCTATACCATAGACATTTAGGGAGAAAAAAAGGTATGAATCATTATAAAATTAATTTGCATTCAGAGAATTCTCAATTTCTGAGTAAGATGATAAGAGACTTAGGTCCTCAGTTTACCTTCTCTAAGAATAAAGTAGATAGATATAATTAGAGTTAGTGGATCAAGAGAAACACATTGTTTTCCTAGGCATCAATAAGGTTCATTCTATATTAATGTTAAAAAATCATTTGCAATGCTATCAACAGGCAATAATAATAACTGGTTCATGCAGTCTAAAGAGTAAAGCATACTCTGGCCAGTGTGGCTCAGTTGCTTGGCCATTGTCCCATACACCAAAAGACTGCCAGTTCTATTCCTGGTTGTGGTACATGCCCCTATGTGGGCTTGATCCCTGGCGAGGAGCATGCAGGAGGCAGCCAATCAGTGTTTCCCTCACATCACACTGATGTTTCTCTCTCTCCTTCTCCCTTCCTCTCTTTCTAAAAATCAATACAATTATTTTTTAAAAAGAGTAAAACATGTACAATTGTGTACCAAGGATTTACTAAGAATTACATAACTTTTTAATTGAAAAAAAAGTTAATGTGCAACTTTATGATATGACATGATAAATATCTTTCCTTTGGCCTTCATGACTAAATATGCCAACATATTGTAGAAACAAAACTGGTTTCATAGGCATGTGACTTGCACTTAGAAGAGCCCTATACTTGGTGAATGCTCTGTTGTCCATCTTGGAATTTTTAATAATTTTTTAACAAGGACCCCATATTTTCATTTTGCACAGGCATTACAAATTATGTCACCAGTCCTTGTGTAGAACAATTTTAAATATTAATGTGTTTTTAATAATGGGCTTTTATTATACTTAAAACCTAGCTTAATCCAATGACTTTTTGTCTGAGCAATTAATCAAAACTAATTTCTTTATAAAAAGTAAGTGAACTAAGTGTATCTATTCACAAGCATAGTAAATAGACAATATACAAATATCCAGGTATGTGGATGTACTTCGAAATCTAAATATCCATCAAAACAGTATTGGTTAGCTCTGCCAGTATGGCTCAATGGTTGATCAATGTTTCCTTCTAGCTCTCTCTCCGTCTCCCTTCCTCTCTCTGAAATCAGTATTGGTTCAATATATTATGGTTTATACAATATAGAATACTATTTAGACATTTGGGTCTTAATCTTGTTTGAACATTAGAATTACCTCAGACGACACTAAAAAAGTGGTGTAGGGCCCCTCCTTCTGGGATGCTGATCAGTTGGTCTAGGTGTGTTTCGAGCATTGATGTTTTATTGTTTTTAAGTTCTCCAACTAACTCTAATATGCAAACAGACCTGAGACACATTGATGTCAGTCTTAAAAAGAACCAGGTGCATATAAATCTATTAGCGCGGAAAATGGTCCACAATACCTAAGTTTTTAATGTTAAAAGGCATTTATGGATCATATGCTTCCATTTGTATTAAATACTTTTAATATACAGTACAGGTTCCGGATGGGTGAAGAGCAAACTAGAGGGAGTTGCTATGGGGGGAAGGGGAGGTGAGGCTCCTGAAGACTTAACTTTCCACACTTCTGTACTTTAATTTTTATACCAGAGTGCAGATTTTTAAATAAGAGAATACAGTATTTTTTTATTTTTACTTTTTTAGGATCAATCTATTTTATTGAGGGTCATCAGGGGAGAGTTGATGCACTGGGAGGACAATGAGATCCAATGTCCTCGAGCTGGCAAGATCTCCCAAGTTTAACAGCCACACACCCACCAAAAAAACCCCATTTTTTTAAAAATCAGCAAAAGCTTCACATTTTTATTTGAATTTAAAAAATATGGTGAATCTTCAGTTTATCTCACCCAGCTGATTATAACATGAAGACTTACAATTTGTACTAGACTTCAAAATCTTGGTAAGCTTATACTTTAGTACAGAGAATGTCACATTGTCTTCTTGGAATTAGTTGAAGTCATTCCCATTTTATAGGTAAAAAACTCAAAAGAGTTAAGCAGGTAGACTTTGCTCTTAAGAGAACTGAGACTCAAACCCACATCTGATTCCAAGTTGAATACTTTTTTCTATGCTATACCAACGTCTTGATAGCTTATTCTACACGGCATTGCTGCAGATAGAGGTCACTATGTACCAAGGAAACATTAACTGATATTATAACCTTCTAGGAATAAAGCAGGAATATGTCTCCTAAGCCTATTCAGGTTCACTTACTAAAGGCAGAGAGGGCTTAAATGCTTTCCTTGATCTTTGGTTTCCTGGAATGAAGAAACATCAAAGGCAAATATAGTTCCGCCTTTGCATATATTCATAATATTTAAGAAGTTTAGAAATACAACATTCTAATTTTGATATATTTCATACTCCTCATCCATTCATCAGCTGTATGTTTTTAACCTTCAACTAGTTCTAAATCTGATCTCTTCACCCCTCTTCCTCTACCACTTTGGTCCAGGCCACCCTTTTCTCTATCAACTGGTTTCCTTTCCTAGCTTCCTACCTGTCCTCCTGGGCACTACTTTCACTCTTTCCTCCCTACAGCCTAGTCTCCACCCAGCAATCAAGTGAGGCATTTAAAGGGTCAGTCAGAGCAAGGCATTTGTCTCCCCATGTCCCTCAGAATAAAATCCAGCCTTACCAGTCTGATCTGCTTCATGTGTTTGCTGGCTACCTCCCTGACCTCATCTCCTAACACTCTTACCCTGGCTCACTCTGCTCCATCCGCACCAGCTTCCTCTGCTATGCCTCAAACATATCACATGCACGCCTTTTTCAGGCCTTTTGCAGTTCCCTGTGCCTAGAACACTTTTCCAGATATTTGTACTGATGCGCTCTCTCTTAATTCAATCCAGATTTCTACTTGGCCCTTTTTCATGGAGGCTTAACTATCCCATATAAAATAGCACGTCCCTTCAGTCTATCCTCTTACCCATGCTTGATTTTTCTTTACAGCACCCGTTATATTTCTTAAATACACATTTTAAACATATGTATATATTTTTATTTTCTGTCTTCCACCATTAAGAGGGAAACTACCTCAAAACAGGACATGGTTCTTTTTTACTGCTGATTGTCAGGGCATAGAACACTGCCTAACATAGGCATTTAGCAATCAAGTGTGAATGAATCTACCTTCCATTTACACTTCTAAGCACTCTTTGCTTCTACCATCTAGAGGAGTAGGGAGGAAACTATTTTTCTTCCAAACCAGGATTTGAAGCAAAGATGGTTTTTATATATGTATACATTATCCTTACTGCAAAGTCTAAATAAATGTTTAGCATCGATAGAAGTGATTGTTATATGAGTTACTGTGTTAAAATCACAAAATAAGGTAATACTCAAGTAGATCCCAAAGTGAATCCAAACAGGGGTTCAGATTCCAGAGCCAGGAACGCCTCCCTGGACACCCCCACACCATCGCTCTGCGGGGAGGATATCAGCAGAGATATCCAGAGACTACACCTGAGGAACTTAGCAGCTTTGGCACAGCAGCCACCGCTGTTTCTGGCTTCATTGGAGTAGTGGCCCTCATCCAAAGCTCTGAAGAAACAGACACACAATTTTTTAAGAAAAAACTCAGGCCAACAGACCAACTTTCTCCACAAATCTTTGGAGCTTTCCTGCCATGTGGATGCCATGTATTCCAACACAATCAACCTGGCCCTCTGGAAAGAGGATGACTTCACTGTCTATGCCAACATGTCCCCTTTTTGATCACCCCAGGAGGATATCGCCAGACCACGTGGAACACACCTCCACTGTATTCCACTGATGGGAAGCCGATGAGATACTCCAGTGTGGAGTCAGACTTGTGCCTCAGCTGAATCCGGATAGAGCTTTTGCTTTAGATGTGTGTGCATGTCTGTGTGTTTTAAAAAATGCATAAGATATATTCTGATGAAAAAAAAAAAAACCTACACAGAAAAAGCAGTTTAAGGTGATGTGGGAGTGAGGGTAGGGATCAGAAAAAAGCAGTTTGAGATTTCACTTGGCAGTCCTGAATTGAGACAGGTGTTTTAAGTATAATTAAACCTGTTTTGTAGTCTTATGTACCAACTCACCCTACCCATCTCTCACCCACAGCAGTAAAGTCACATTTTACACTTTTAAGAGCTAGACTTGTTATATCAAACAAAGACTTTTTTTTTTCAAATCAAACTTTAAGGGTGACTTTATTGTTCTCTCCTCCCGTTTTTATTATCGAGTAAATAAATGAAAGAGTAAGCTACATTGTCAGTTTT
>PVJN01040294.1:0-19497 GCA_004026805.1 Lasiurus borealis | reverse complement strand
TGGAAGAGCCACACTCAAGGGGCCAAAGAGCCGCATGTGGCTCGCGAGCCACAGTTTGCCGACCACTGGGTTATGATATCTACTGAATTACCTTTTAAAAAGTACATTTGGGAAATATACAGTGCCTACTACCCAAGATAGTTATGATGATTAATTAGCTTCTTACCTAGATTTACAATACTGTTGCCCTGTAAAATAATCTTTGTAAAATAGGTCATAAACTGGGTCTGCCTGAATCTTAAATATAAATCTCATATATCATTGGTTTGTACTGAAACTCTAAACTAAAAACTTGTCAAAGACAAATAGTACAACATAGACAACTTTAAAAGGCTATTATATTGCCTCACATATGTCTTGGCTTAAGTGCTGATCCAGAGCTGTCTGCTTGACTTGGACCTTGTGCCTTAATCCTAGTAACTACTTCCCTCTTGTTACTGAGAACAAATATTTGTTTTCTTACTTAGTAACTTCATCACTTTCTGGTTCTCCCCTATATTTGGTTCTGAACATCTTTTTTGGTGACTGCATATGTGACCCCGCCTTTCCTGGTGATTGATATTCTGACCTCAACTTTAAGCAGTGGCACTTTCTTTGTATGTAGGCGGTGCTTTGGGAGCTGTTTGGATATGAAGGGAAAAGCAATTTGTCTTGAAGCTGTGTTTGCATTGCAATCAGATTGCTTTTACTTAAATCGCATGTTTATTTTGGATGGTTTGAGGGTAATTATAGAAATTCTTAAAGAGGGTTCTTTTAACTATTCTTTGGCAGTGCTACTGGATTCCAGGCTGATTATCAAAAGGAACTGTTTTCTTACTCAGCTTTGTGTCTTCAGCTTTGCATATGAATTGCAATAGCTGTAGCCAATAAGTGTGTCTTGGATGATTGAGTTGAGGTTAGAAATTCTTGTCTTCTATTCCAAATAGCCATGTCTATCCGACTATTTGCGTACCCTAAATCTCCTAGTTGAAGGTCTCTGTTGGCAAATGCTTTCTGTTCAATCTATTTATTGCCTATTATAATATCCTCCATTTACCAAAGCAGTCAGTAAACTGAGGGCCAGGGACAGCATGGTGTAGTTATAAGAGCTGTTGTGAAAAGACCTGGAATGGATGCTTTTGTCATGCCATTGATTACTTCTGTGCCTGTTTTTTTTTTTTTTTAAATGGGGCTAATCATAATATTCATTCACTCTCACAGAGGTTAAGAAGATTAAGTGAGGAAACTTAAGTTCTTGGAAATCAGGAAATACTAATAAAAAGTGCCCTCACTTATGTTGAGCAGAGATGGACTTTGTCCAATAGGCTTTATCTATGTTTTAGGTAAGTATAGATAATCAAAATGCTGAGTCATTCATTCAACAAACTCTTAAGTGCTATTTTGTTCTAGGCCTCCTCTAAAGTGAGCTGTCCCAGAAATTCATTAGAAACAATAATAGGGAATATGATATGTTAGAGTTAAGGATGACTGGAAGAGGAAAGGGGATGATTGCAGTTAGAGCAACATAACTAAAACTGAAGCCCAGAAAATTAAAGAGAATGGAGAAATAATAGCAATGTATTAATTTCAGAACAGGAAATTAAAAGATGAGTTTGGAGACATTGTTGAGGCCAGAAAGGGCATGATTTTAAGAGACTTGCACCTATAAGGACCTGATGGGTAATTACAAAAGGTTTCCAAGTTATATGTAGAATATCACTCCATTGTTTCCCCTGTACTTTTAATATGTCGCCATTAAACACTTTGATGCTATCCAGTTGAGTACTTATTTGCATGCCTCCTTTGTAGACTAAAACCTTCTTCCCACCCATCCCATTGGCCCAAATCTGAGGGGTTCTCAGTATGCCAGAAAAATGACAGTAAGCCACCAATTTATACTGTACACAAGAATAAACTCAAAGTGGATAAAAGTTATAAATGTAAGTTGTGAAACTATAAACATCTTAGAAGAAAACATAAGGAGTAAAATGTCAGACATTACTTGTGATAATATTTTTGCAAAAATGTCTCCTAAGGAAAGAGGGGTGGGGAAATGAACAAATGGGACTACATCAAACTAAACAGCTTCTGCCCAGCCAAAGAAACCATTCAGAAAATGAACCCACACTGTGGGATAACATATTTGCTAAAGATACATGTAATAAGGGGCTAATTTCCAACATATATAAAGAACTTATATAATTCAATATCAGAAAGACAAACAGTCCAATTAAAAATTGGGCAAAGAACCTGAATAGGCATTTCCAAAGAGGACATAGAAATAACCAATAAATATTTTATAAGAAGAAATGCTCAATGTCACTAATCATCAGGGAGATTCAAATTAAATTACAATAAGGTATCACCTCAACCTGCCAGAATGGCTACATCAAAAAATCAAGGATTTGGAGAAAAGAGAATCCCTCGTATACTGTCCATAGGAAAGCAGACTTGTTCAGGCACTGTGGAAAACAGTATGGACTTTCATCAAAAAATAAAACAAAATGGGACTGCCTTCTGAACTAGTGGTTCTCTTACTAGTGCAATGGACTAATGGACTGCAGGGGCGACACAAACTATACTAGCTATACTAGGGATCCCTAACTATACTAGGGATTCTCTTTTCTCCAAATCCTTGATTTATTGTTGTATCCATTCTGGCAGGTGTGAGGCGATACCTAATTGTAGTTTTAATTCGAATCTCCCTGATGATTAGTGACATTGAGCATTTTTTTCTTATGTTTATTGGTTATTTCTATGTCCTCTTTGGAGATGCCTATTCAGGTCCTTTGCCCAATTTTTTAATTGGACTGTTTGTCTTTCTGGATATTGAATTGTATAAGTTCTTTATATATGTTGAGGTTCTTGGGGTACCACTGGATTAAGAATTTCACAAGTCCCCTATAGGAAGATGAGTTGGCATAGAAAGCTTCATTTCTGTGGAATTAAATCCTTCAGTTCCCAGAGTCCCACTTCCCTTTTTCAGTCATAGAAGTATAGCTGGGGCGTCCGTAGAGCTAAAATGAGAGCAGGTGTCCAGCATTTCCTTTCCATGTTGGAGCACAGTCCAATCTAGCATCAGGCTAGTATAGTTTGTGTCCCCGCTGCAGTCCATTAGTCCATTGCATATGGGGTCCACAGGGCTATGGAGGAAACATGGCTGAATGCAAGGAAGTAGGGGCAGTAGCCCCATGAGCCAAGAGTCAAGCACAATAATAACCAAGAACCAATAGGGGAAATTCCTTAGTTTAGGGCTACTCTTTATTCTCAAATTTTCGTGAGCTTGCAGAAGCCATGCCCATTCTGGCCAACTGTCTCTGTACCCAAGTTTGATTGACAGCCAGTTACTTTCTTTATGTCACACCTACTTAACTAGGCATATGTATATCTCCCCTCTATTGGGCCCCTTCCCTTAGGGACCTGCAGGGAATGGGCTGGTGGTTGCCTAGGCAGTGCAGACTTGTAGCTTTCTGGTAGAGCTGCCCCCAAATGACATGGCTATAGTGTCTGACCTCCTTTTTGCTTTTCTATTATGAAAAACTAGCTAATTTCAATGGTGCCCATCCCACTTTTGAGGATATATCCTAAGAATCCCAAGACACCAATTTGAAAGAATATATGCACCCCGGTGTTCATAGTGTGATTTACAATAGCCAAAATCTGGAAATAACCTAAATGCCCATCAGTATATGAGTAGTTAAAAAATGTGATATATGTACACAATAGAATTCTACACAGCTGTAAAAATAAGTAACTCTTAACCCTTTGTGATAGCCTGGAGGGACCCAGAGAGCATTATGCTAAGTGAAATAAGCTAGTCAGAGAAAAACAAGTACCATATGATCTCATTTATATCTGGAATCATTAACAAAATAAACTGATGAACAAAATAGAAACAGAGGAAGGGATACATGGAAGAAACTGACAGTTGTCAGAGTGAAGGAGGGAGGGAGGACAGGATGAGAAAAGGTGACAGGATTAGCCAAAGAACATTATTCATAACCCATGGACGGGGACAAGTGTATTGACCAGAATGAATGGGATTGGAGACTGGCTGGAGGTGGGCAAATGGGGAGAAAATGGTGATATCTATCATAATGTCAACAATAAATATAAAGAGAAAAATTAAAGGTAGTACTTAAATTCTAATCTAATTACCAGTGATCCAATAATGATAGTGATATGCTGATTGAGATGATTCAAATAATTATATCAAGATGTGAACTAGAAGAACTAAACTGCAAAAGTTAAAATTGGTCATGTGTACACTTACAGGATAATATCTATAAATATAGATAGGTCACCTCTGTGGTCAAAATTCCCAGCGAATGGCACAGATTAATGATAGCTCAGTTTTCCTAAAGTTTAAGGCTTTAGCTTCCTAACCTGCCCATCCCAGCCTCAGTTGCTCATTATTTAACAATTAGGTTTTATTCTTCAAGTCCCTCAAAAAGGCTCTTTTAAAAACTGTAAATTACATGAACAAATCAAAAGGACAAAGGAGCATGCTCATTCCAAGTTTTGCCTTGATATTTTAATACAAATTTAATTTCATGGACCCCACATATTTGCTAACTGCTAAATGGACTATCCTAGTCATACTTTTATATTTAAGCCAAACAAAAATTGTAAATTTCATTCCAACACACTTTCTAGCCAAAAGTATATAAGCATATTTAATAATAAAAATATTATTGATTGCATTCAGTAATACACTTTGTCCTTTGCAATCTTTTTTATTGTGAACACAGACTGAGTTTGTAGTCCAGTGCTAACGTGTTATTTAACCGGTCCTTTAATTTATTAGTTTCCTTAAATGTTTGGGATGTCTACCAAGAAACTATGATTATAAAGAAGTCTGGGTTTCCTGTCCAGCTGGGTAGCAGGATAATAAGAATCACTCAGAACCACTGTCTGGGCTCATTTTATTGAACAAGTGGGGCATCTGCATGAACAAACCATAGAAGCTTAGCATATCTGGTCAGGAAAGAAATTTATTTTGGTCAGAGAAATTAAAAACCTCTTTTTTTCAATAAATTTATTCTGCCAGGGGCACTCGACCAGAATCTGAGACCATCCCACAGATCTTGAAGGCTTTTTTTTTCTTCAGTAGAAGGAGCATGCGAGCTGCTGCACTGTTTTCTTTGTCTAGCCAATTTAATACGAAATATGATTGAGACCAGTAGGTCTTCACCGGTACTTATTTTACAGTGCTTTCCTAAAGCAGTTTTAGAGTATTAAGAGCATAGTGTTAAATTGCTTCACCTTTCTTAGGATTAGAATTGTAAGGAATTTGATGAGCTTTTCTCTTTGTTCATCTTCTGACATGTTTTGTTATAACCAAGAAAGTTGTAGTCCCTTTTTTCTGAGAATAATTTATATTTAGTAGTGTGTTTGTACCTGCACAGAGCATAATCTCTCCAGGTTTAAATATGAACATTTGTAGTTATATGGGAATGATGGTTTTAAGAACAGTTCCAAAGATAAATTACACTTTTGAATGTTCATGATGCAGTTTATCCCTGACTTTATAACTGAACTTTATAAACTGTGTTTTATCTAGTAAAGAAAGGAAAGAATATTAAAAACTAAAGGATGGGTTTTATATGACTACTAGAGGCCCAGGGCACAAAATTCGTGTACAGATATGGTCCCTATGCCTGGCCTGCAATCAGAGCCAACTTTACCAGCCACAGCTGGCCCCACACCCTGCCGCACCCAACCCCGGTTCCCTGTTCACCATTGGGTGATCAGTGCCTGACTCTGGGGGAAGGGAGCGAGAGGTCAGCCATTCCCACCTGCTCAACAGTCCCGCCCCTGCAGCAGGTGGCCATCAGGCAATGGAGCCTGCAAGCCTGGGAAGGGGACCAAGTGGTGGTCAGTGAGCCTCATAGTGACTGGTACAGCAGTCCTTCTGCCATTAGGGTCAATTTGCATATTACCCTTTTACTGTGTAGGATTAAACATAATAAGTGAAAGGAATCTTATTACATAACTTTATTGGTTGCTCAATTAAAAGCTTCTAAATGAATGGATCTTACATAATAAAACCCTAATATGCAAGTCAACTAAATGGCAGAATGGCCGGTGGAATGACGTGCACTGACCTCTAAGGGGCACACACTCAATGCAGGAACTGCCCTCAGCCTGCAGGCCCCATGCCTGCCAAGGTGAGTACCAGTGGGACCCCCCAATTGCCCCACTGGTTGCCCTGCAGAGGGAGGTGACCTGTGGCTGTGGAGGGGTGTGGGGCCAGCAAGCAAGCAGGCAGCAGGGCGGGGGGTGGGGCTGGTAAGGGGGCAGTGGCAGGCTGGCCACAGTAGGTGCCAGTTTGGGTCCCAGATTGCCTTGCTGATCGTCTTGCAGGGGGACACTATTGGTGCCAGGGGTTGTGGACTGCAAGTGTGTTTGCACCAGGCCAGCCAAGGTGGGTACCATTGGAGAGGGCCCCCGATAGCCTGGCTGGTCACACCACAGATCAGCCCTGATTGCTTTCCCGGCCTAGGACCCTACCCATCCACACAAATTTTATGCATCAGTACTCTAGTAAAAATATAAACGCTAAAGGGGGCCGATACTTTCCTGTTGGTGAAATGTTTCGCTCCAGCAAAAGACTTAATGACCACCTACTAGGAGCAGTGATGCATAAGGAACCCTGATTCCTTTTTCTCGTACTTTTATGCCTTTCACAGCTGAGTCTACTACTGATGCTCACCCCTGGTTTCACCTGCCTTACTTCTGTCGAGTTTCATCTTGGAACAAGGCTCTTTTACCCCATCTGACTTCAGTTTTTTTTATTATGGGTCATGCTCTTCTTATCAACTTGCACTTTCTAGTGGCAGTACAACAGTTAGAGCAACTTGGACAGTCTTAACTTCCAACTTGATAGGAATCTCTTAATTCCAGTGTCTTGCTTGGTCAGCTTCCCTTCAGTACTTTTGAAAATTATCCATGCTTCTGTGCTTTCTACTTCATTCCCAAGGTCCTCTCTTAAAAGGCCAGCGCTTTCTGTGTGGATATCACATTCAGGTGTGTATCTCTGAGTGTTAAGGGTTTTTCCCTTTTTACTGTCTTCTGGGGATAGAGATAGCTTAGCACTTTGTGAGCACTGGGCCCCTGAAAGGGGAAGAAGTGAGGTGGGACACAGCAAACTGAGATTGTAAGGTTTCTGATCATCGACAACTGACCCAAACAGAGACTCGTGGAGCAGATACCAGGACACATTTTCTACCACTGCTGCAGGCCTTGTAAAGATGGTCTTTTCGCCACAACTTCTCCTTAGTTTGGAAGAGACTGATGGCCCACAGCCAGATGGTATTATCATCTGAAGCACTAAGTAAGTGCCCACAGAGATTTGAGTTCCAAGAAAGCCCATAGCCTTCATTCTGATGTCTGTGGAGATGCAAATCCGGGCTGCACTCTCTGGAAGGATCTGGTTTAGGATGTTTTGTGTAGTCAAAAATAAGAATATCACTAGATGGAGTCTTTGTTGCATTGATGCAATGATTCTGTTTACTTTTCCTTCATTGTTGATCATGATTTCTATTTCAGTTTTTCAACTAAGAGAGCCAAAAGCTCAAAATTCTCCATTCTCACCGTCCTAGTGTGAAGCATCAAACTGAGCATCATATTTAGGGAACTGCAAACTGGCGGTTATGGTTTGGTCATCCAATGTGTCTGTCCCTAAGGCAGGTCCATGAATGCTGAAATATTTCTCATCTGGTCTGGTTACATCTGGAAGCCACTGCACAGTTAGGTTGGTCTACTTCAGAGTATAGGTCATCACCAAATCATAAAGAAAAGGTGTTTTTCCCATATTTGTACTCTTCAGTGACCACACATTCTTCTGTTGCATCATCAAAGGTTGCCTTCTTGGGGGCCATGGCACACAAGGGGGAATCCCAGGGTTGACTGTTGTGGGAACAGGTGGAAAGCTGTGGGCTCTCACTGTGCCCACAGCCTCTATTGTTTCCTACTGCCCCATGTTTTCTGTCCCATTGACTGTATTTGCTTCATTATTTGTGGGCTCACTAAGATTAAAAAACACACAAAACAATTAAATTTCTTATTTTACTCAAGAAACTACTTTTTTTGTCATGGAAAAATATTTCTTTCACACACATATATATTCCTTCCCTCTACCCCCCCTTCCCTTTCCCCTCGCCCTTCTTCGTCCCCTACATTCCCCTCCCTCCACATTCACTCAAATATCTATTATCTGTCCTGTATGGAAATAGAATTTGTGGGGATGGTGATGAAAATAACTATCTTAAGGTGTTTCTTTTTTTTTTCATTATTGACTTATGCCAAGAAAATATTTTGAGGGAAGAGTATTTTATATATCAATGATTTTTTTTTTGTTAATCTAAGTTAAAATAAGTGCAATAACCAGTTAGCCTAGATTTGTTTTAATTGGCCTGATTTTCAAATAGTCTGAATTATCTACCTACATTTCAAGCAATGTGTCCTAATTTTGGTTTGGGAAAATATGATCCTGTTGGAGATAGTTATTTTGGAAAAAAAAATAATCACTTTAGAATTTTACCTTTTTCCTTGGGTCAGAGTAAACTTATTTTCAATAGCTTGAAAAAAAATAAAAATTTAAAACTAAAGCTTTTTAAAAAAGAAAGTTATTATTGAAAGTATTACATAGTTCCCCTTTTTTTGCCATTTATGCCCTCCACTCTACCCCCAACCCCACACTATTGCCTCTGTCCGTGGGCTATGCATATATAAGTTCCCTGGTTCATCTCTCCCTACCCCTTACCCCTTCCTCCCACTGAGATTCTTCAGTCTGTTCTATGCTTCTATTTCTCTGGATCTATTTTGTTCATCTGTTTATTTTGTTCATTAGATTCCACATATGAGTGACATCATGTTATACTTATCTCTGACTGACTTATTTAGCTTTTTAAAGTTGGGGAATACTTACAAGTTTAGGTAGTATGCATGATTTATTAAAATTTTGAGTTTTAGACCAAAATTAACTCCATAAACTTGAGAAATATCCTTTTTTTGTATTATGTATGCACATTTTATACATTTAAATTCTTGGGTCTATGTCTGGTAAAGGGATTTCAGAACAGGCTTGGCCAAGATGTGCTACATTGGCATTTGGCTTATTTTGAGCTAAGGCAATCAAGACCTTGAAGGCTAGCAAAAAACTTTTACCTGCCCCCTAATAAAATTTAAATTAGGAACCTGGCCCATAATAAAAGTTATCGCTAGAGATATCCTTTTAGGCCTCAGTGTAGGACAGGGTAAATTTCTAATGACTGAATATCTGATCTTATCACCTTCAGAATGATCATCCTCCCTTCTGAAGCTTCAGGTGACTTACCCCTTCTTTAACTCAGAATGCCATATATGCCTCATTTTACCTTTCTGTCTCTGAATCTCTCATGCATGTGGGATTCCCATATGTCCATATATAATGGAATTTGGTTATTTTATCTTGTTTATCTGTCAATTTATTAGACCAGGTGGAAGAACCTAGAAGGATAGTGAACAATTTTCTTCCTCCCCTAAACTGGCAACATGTGTTTAAAATAGATAAGAAAGTAATATTTCCTTATTTTAATTTTAAGGCACAAAACATATATTTAAATATAGTCTCATTTTTATATTTAGAGAAATTCGTAAGTAATGACTGAAAGTGATGGGAAGATGGACATTATTTTTGTAGTGGGTATAAATGGGGTGTGGCTGAAATCACTAGATACCCAACTATAATCCATGCCATTTTTTTGGTCAATGTAATTCTTTTTTTGAGCTTTTATCATTGTTTTAAAATTAAAAAGAAAAACCCCAACATTTTTGTTCATTTTATTTATTTATTTATTTATTTATTTATTTATTTATTTATTTATTTTAAATATATTTATAGATTTTTTACAGAGAGGAAGAGAGAGGGACAGAAAATCAGAAACATCTATGAGAGAGAGCGACATCGATCAGCTGCCTCCTGCACGCCCCACACTGGAGATGTGCCTGCAACCAAGGTACATGCCCTCGACTGGAATCGAACCTGGGACCCTTCAGTCTGCAGGCCGACGCTCTATCCACTGAGCCAAAGCGGTTCCGGCTATTTTATTTGAAGTAAGAAAAATACATTGAATATAGCTCTTTACAAAAACAATATAGCGATATGAATACAGTAAATTTATTTTATCCTTATTCTTGATTTGGTCAAGGTAATTCTTGACCTACAATAGCATCAGTGAGCAGTTGTCTTGGTGTTTTTCCCTTTTACACTTTTGGGCTTTAAATGCTTAAAATGGGTCATCTCATTTATCCTTTCTGTGGCTTACACTATTTGTTGCAGCTAATTTTTTTCATTGTTGATTAAGATATTATATATGTGTCCTTATTGTCCCATCAACCCCCACTCCCCACTTATGCCTTCATCCCCCCCCCTTTTGTCTGTGTCCATTGGTTAGGCTTATATGTACGCATACTAGTCCTTTGGTTGATCTCTCCCACTTAACCTCCACCCTCCCCTACCTTCCCTCTGAGGTTTGAGAGTCTGATTGATGCTTCTATGCATCTGGATCTGTTTTTAATCAGTTTGTTATTCATTATATACTACAAATGAGTGAGATCGTGTGATATTTATCTTTCTCTGACTGGCTTATTTCGCTTAGCATAATGCTCTCCAGATCCATCCATACTGTTGCAAATGGTAAGAATTCCTTCTTTTTTTTATCACAGTGTAGTATTCCATTGTGTAGAAGTACCACAGTTTTTTAATCCACTCATCTGCTGATGGGAACTTAGGCTGTTTCCAAATCTTAGCTATGGTAAATTTCACCACTATGAACATAGGGGTGCATGCATCTTTTCTGGTTGGTATTTCTAGTTTCTTGGGATATATTCCTGGAAATGGGATCACTGGATCAAATAGGAGTTACATTTTTAGTGGCTGTTGCAGCTAATCTTAACAAATTCCACGATAAAGGAGCAAAGTACATTTCAGGAGATACTCAAAGCATCTTTTTTCTTTAACCCTCATTACTTCTCTAACATGTCATGTCATGGTTGCTTGAATATGTCAGCCATTCTGTGTGTGTTTGCCAAGGCCCAGTGGGTTAGTGTAAATAAACATTGTTGTTAGGCTGAGAGACAGGCTGCATTACAAGACCTATTTGCTGCTTATATTATTCTACTATTTTTAACCAAAGCCAGTGTATATATTTGAGTGTCTACTAGATATCCAGTATTTTGCTAAGTATTGTGTAGAATATAGGGTGGGGATGGGGAAGAAAGTATCAGATTGAAATATAAATAAGAGGACATTTTGAGAACAACAGCCATATACAATATTTAGAAATAATATAGGAACAAATACTCAATGTGTTTAGATTATATTGATTAAATTCTTCAAGGTGTAAGTTATGAATCAGGACAGCTCTAAGTCCTAAAGCCTTGTTGACGTTTAATTGATTGGGATACATTATGGGAACTGCATTCCATTCATTATTTGCATGAGTATAGCTAACTTTGTCTAGCATGCTACTACTTTTTGAATTATTATTAAACACAGTACTTTGGTAGAATTGATCAATTACAACTCACTTTCATGATTGTTAATGGGAATTTTTGACTCCTGAAATACCTTAAGTGATAATTGCCCCACCACACTTAATTTTTTTCTACCACTTAATTTTAAAACCAATACATTTCCATTTTATTGCTACATCTTCTAAATTTAGTTGCTAAAATCATTTGAAAGCATCCTTTAATTCTTAAAAAAAATATATCTGAAAATCTGGTTGTGGAGAAAAGCGAATCCTCATTCCCTGCTGGTGGAAATGTAGACTGGTACAGCTACTATAGAAAACTCTGGTGATTCCTCCAAAAATTAAGAATGGACTTACCATATGACCCAGCAATCCCTCTCCTGTATATGTACCCCCAAACTCAAAAATATATATTCACAAAGATATATTCACTCCTATGTCCATTGCAGCATTAATCACGGTGGCCAAGACATGGAGACGACCAGTGTCCTGCAATAGAGGACTGGATAAAGAAGATGTGGTACATACACATAGTGGGGTACTACTCGTCCATAATAAAAGAGGAAATACTGCCATTTGAGGCAACATGGATGGATCTTGAGAACATTACGCTAAGTTCAATAAGCCAGTCCGAAAAAGCTAAGAACCGTATGATTTCAGTCATATGTGGGATATAAAACTGAAACTCGTGAACATAGACAGCAGTGTGGTGGTTGCCAGAGGGAAGGGGTGGAGAGAGTGGGGGGTAAAGGGGGTCTAGTATATGGTGAACAACTTTCAGCCTGTTCTCTATCTATGAGTCTGTTTCTATTTTGCTTGTTAGTTTATTTTGTTTATTAGATTCTACATATGAGTGAAATCATATGGTACTTGTCACTTAGCATAATGTTCTCAGGTCCATTCATGCTGTCACAAAGGGTAATCATAGAAATGTACGCTTAAAACTTATATGACCCTATTGACCAATGTCACCCCAATACATTTAATAAAAAAAAAGTTCACCTTGATCTCTGTTCTCTACCTCACACCCTTTGATAATCACCACGCTGTTGTTTGTGTCCATGATTTTTTTTCCCTCTTTTATTCTTTTTTTCTAAACCCCCTTACCCTACCCCATCCCGCAACAACTTTCAGCCTGTTCTCTATCTATGATTCTGTTTCTATTTTGCTTGGTTAGTTTATTAGGTTCTACATATGAGTGAAATCATATGGTACTGGTCTTTCTCTAACTGGCTTCTTTCACTTAGCATAATGTTCTCGGGTCCATTCATGCTGACACAAAGGGTAAGATTTCTTTCCTTCTTTTTTTTTTTTTTTTACAGCTGAGTAGTATTATATTGTGTAAAAATACTATAGCATTTTCATCACTCATCCACTGATGAGCACTTGAGCTGTTTTCAAATCTTGGCTATCCTATATAATAAAACCTAACATACAAATTGAATGAACAGCCAAACGACCAGTTGCTATAATGCGCCCTGACCACCAGGGGGCAGGCACTCAATGCAGGAGCTGCCCCCCTGGTTGGCCAGCGTGTTCCTACAGGGGGAGCACCACTTAGCCATAAGCGGGGCTTATGTCTGGCGAGAGCAGTGGTGGTGGTGGGTGTGACAGCTCTTGCATTGAGTGGCTGTCCCCTACCCCAGAGGGAGGCAACTGCTGGTGGTGATCAAGGGGCAGGGCTGGCCAGTGGGTGACACCAGGCTGCCAGCCAAGGCAGGTACCAACGGGGGCCCCCCTGATCACTCCACCCACCAGTCACCCCACAGATTGGCCCTGATCAGAGGCCAGGACTAGGGATCCTACCCTATATATTGGGAACAGTCTCTTAGATTTAAAAATTAAAACTTGGCAAGGTTACTCTAACACTGAAAAAACAGGATGATGCAGAGATGACATGTATGGACTCTGGCTTGCACATTTTGTGGTCAGCCCTGATTCTGACACTTGTAACTGTGTGACAAAGCCAATAACTTAATTTATCTCTGCTTCAGTTTTTCCACCCATAAGATGGGGAAAATGGTACCACTGCCTCAGAAGGATTCTGTTATGTACCACTTTTTATAATCAGGGCAAAAAATGTAGCTGCCCATACAACAGCAAGATTCCTTTAATCTGTATGAAAAGTATGGTCACTGGTGTATGCACGCATCCCGGATTGCAACAGGGATGTCCGACTGCTTATTTAGGCCTGATTCCCATGGGACATCCCTTGAGGGCACAGAAAGGGCTGGGGGACACCCTCCCCATGCATGAATTTTATGCACTGAGCCTCTAGTTGTAACTAATACTGAAATGAACCTAGGGGTGCATATACTCTTTTGAATTAGTGTTTTGGATTTCTTCAGATAAATTCCCTGAAATGGGATTGCTGGGTTGGTCACAAGGCAGTACCATTTAAAATTTTTGAGATAACTCCATACTGCTTTCCACTGCATTCCCACCGATAGTGAATGAGGGTTCCCTTTTTTCCACATCTTTGCCAACACTTATGGTTTATTGATTTATTGAAGACAGTCATTCTTACAGTTGGAGGATAAATGGTGTTGGAAAGAGACCTGACGTGGGGCGGTGAACACACAGTACAGTGTACAGATGATGTGTTGTGGAATTGTGCACCTGAAACCTGTAGACTTTTGTTAACCAGTGTTAACCCAATAAATTCAATAAAAAGGAAAAAAGTAGTTCACATAGATGTGCTGCCATATGCTAGATTTTTTTTTATCTTTTGCATGCATATCAAGAACACTTAATGTACTTTTCTTGAGGGCTAGTAAAGTTTTTGGAGGGTTTTGTTAGCACTTGCTAGGTCCAAAAACTCAGATACTAATCCCGATTCTTTTTCTCCTACACATTGCAACAGACTGATATTTCTATACTAATTATGTAACTCAGCTTTTTCAAGATTTTAATGTGCAGAGGTTAAGTAATTTTTTTATAAGTCACACTGCTAATTTTCCTTTTTTTTTTTTTACAAAGGAAAATTCTGCTCTACAAGAGTTATACAATCTTATACATCAGAAATAGAGGGAAGTACATTTATAAGTCAACCAATATATACTGTTTGATAATGAGGAATGCATGTTATTAAAATTTCATCTTTTTTTCAAAATAGTTATGTTTTTATTGACTTTCTTATTGTAAAGGTATAATAAGTAAATCTTAATACCTGCAGTTGAAGTTGTTTACATTCTTACAGCCTTTTTCTCTGTTTTTTTTTTTTTAAATGTGATATATAAAATTTTAAAACTTTTATTCCCCTCTGTTTTATGCTATGGATATCTTTCAGTGTCATTAAATACAAATCTTCATTCTGATTGGAATTGCTACAAAGTAGTCTTTTGAACTGATGTGTTTTAACTTACTGAACCAATCTCTTATTGATGAACATTTGGCATCCACATTTTCTCTATGGTACTGATAAGACAGAGATATTTATAATGTCTGTGATAGTGTATGTGATGAAAACTTTCAAAGATCATCCTTTCATCTGATTACCTCCTTAAGATTCATTTCTGGAAGTTGTATAACAATGCCATTTTTTCCCCACTGCTCATTTATGTTTATAAATTGGTATTCTAAAGTCCCAATAGTCTGTAAAGGGGGAAAACAGGTACAGAGAAGGGAACCTTTATTTTCTAATAATCTGCTATGCATCAGATACTGTAACTACAATATTTCATTTAAAACCCACTTTAACCCTGAAAGTTGAGTATGTTTATTTGGGACAACAAAGAATGTAAATTTGGGATATGGTCTACTAGTGAACTGTACACTAGCCCAGAGAACAGAGGAGAGGAACCTTTTTTATTTTTATATAGAGGAAAGGGAAGTTCAGAGGGACTATTGTAAATCGATTTCATTGGAGGAAATTGGGAGTTCCAAGTGTAGTGGCTTTTCATTGGTTGAGCTGTAACAATCTTTCATTGGCTTAGTGAATGCTGATGTGGACAAGATCCCCCTTTATTCTGCTACTAGAGGCCCAGGGCACAAAATTCATGCACTCGGGGTGGTCCCTCAGCCTGGCCTGTGCTCTCTCACAGTCTGGGAGCCCTCAGACGAGGACCCCTCAAGGGAGTGGGCATAAACCATCAGTCAGACATCCTTAGTGCCACTACCATTGCACTCGCCAGCCATTAGCCCAGCTTCTGACTGAATGGCACTCCCCCTATGGGAGCACACTGACCTCTAGGGAGCAGCTCCTGCATTGAACATCTGCCCTCCTGGTGGTCAGTGTGTGTCATAGCGACTGGTTGTTCCACTGTTTGGTTGATTTGCATATTAGCATTTTATTATATAGGATATTAGAATAGAAAAAAAAATCTTATTGGAGATGGAAAGTACTTTCTGTTTGGAGTAATTGAGGATAAGTGGTAGGGTGTGAGAGTTCCCCATACAGGTCATCCCAATTCCTGTTTAAATGAGATTTTAGTCCATTAGTCTTCATGGTGGGCAATTTAAGTCACTTGCCAAAGACCACATTATGAGTGGCAGGGCCACAAGGGAATTCATTTCTGTCTAACCATAGAACTTTGTTTTAAAATTGAAGTGACATCCACATAATGTAAAATAATTAAAAAATGTACAAATTAGTGTCATTTAGAATATTTACAGTGTTATGCAGTCATCAACATTAGTTCTAAAACATTTTCATCACCCCAAAAGGAAAACCTGTATGCATCAAGTCATTCCCCATTTCCTTATCTCTAATCCTGGTAACCACTGATCTGCTTTTAGTCTCTATGAATTTACCTATACTGGATTTTATATAAATTGAATCATACATAACTTTTTGTGCCTGGATTATTTTCCTCAGCATGTTTTTGAGGTTTATCTATATTGTAACATTTATGGCTGAATGATATTCCATTATATATATATTCCATGGTTTGTTTATATGTTAATTTGTTGATAGACATTTAAGTTTTTCACTTTTTGGCAATTGTGAATAGTGATATTATATAAAATAATGTTCAAGTATTCAAAAACTTGTTTTCATTTCTTTTGAGTAAATAACTTGCAGTGAAATTGCAGAGTCATCTTATTCATAGAACTTTTGCAGCCTACTTTCACATGGGTATGAGCACTTATATGGTAATACAATGTTTCCTTACTATTTTAAATTAAAAATTTCAAGTAATAACTTTTATTTTTTCATTTTAATTTCTTTATTGATTGTGGTAATACATATTTGTCCTCATCCCCCCCATTTTCTTCCCAACCCCCTCCCCCACTCATGCCCTCAACACCCTGTTGTCTGTGTCCACTGGTTAGGCTTATACACATGCATACAAGTCCTTTGGTTGATCTCACTCCCCCTAACCCCTCCCTCCCTTACCTTCCCTCTGAGGTTTGACAGTCTGATCAATGCTTCCCTGTCTCTGGATCTGCTTTTGTTCATCAGGTTATGTTCATTATTTCCCATAGATGAGTGAGATCATGTGATATTTATCTTTCTCTGACTGGCTTATTTAACTTAACATAATGTAATTATTTTTAAATATTGAATAATCACCTTTTTTGCTAATGTGACAAAGTTTGATGTTTAAGGAATTAAAGTCTTCACACTCCAGGGCTCTCATTCATGGAACTTGAGGCTCCTATTAAAACTGTTATAATTTAGGGTTGAAGAAAGCACAAATACAGTTTTTAGCTGTGGCTATTGTTATATATAGTTTAGTTGACCCTTCTGGTTCAAGGTCAAGTGTGTTGTTAGTGAGTGACCTTATCCACAGAAACCACAGATCCTTACAAATTCCCTGCTTATAATTGGGAAGACATATCATGAATTAAAAAAAAAAAACTTAGTGCTGAAGACAATCTTTAAAGGAATCATCTTGTTGAGGACATTTTTACATATAATTGCCCAGGAAACTAACTACTCTCTAGGGACCTTGAGTTCATATTGGATTTCTATGTAACTTCTGCCTGTGTATTTTGAAGTCTGGAAAATAGACTCAGGGAAAATTGGAGTGAGAAAGAGAAGTTCCCTACTTACTGTCAGTGAAGGAAAGCAGCTGCCATGTCTTGTCAGGGTAAGTGGGACTCATTATCTCTCAGCAGTTTCTACCAGCCCAGCCCAAGAAGGAATTACCTTCTCCCTAAAGCATAAAATATGAGAAAGGAAAACGCTTTTTTTAATCAAAGGAGGAGAGGAAGCATGAAAGCTGGGGAAAGAGAAAGAAACGAGAATTTAGTGTGGTTAATTAGAGTATTTTTCAGATGTAGGAGACCTGAGAGATCACCTTAATTCCAAATCCTATTTGAAATAGGGAGGTACTGGCTTAAAGTCACACAGCCCTGTGGTTATAGAATCCAACTATGCATCCTCCCTTGGCATGTGTATTAGTTTCCTAGAGCTGCTATATCAGGTTAACTCATGATTAATGAGTTAAAACAACACACATTATTTTACTATTCTGGAAGGCAGAAGTCTGACACAATTCTCATTAGGCTAAAGTCAAGGTTGGTGGGCTGCATTCTCTTTTGGAAGCTCTAGGGAAGAATCTGTGTCATTTTCCAGCTTCTAGAAGCAGCCCCATTTCCTTAGTCTGTAGACTGCCTTCCATCTTCAAAGTCAGCAATCATCACTGACTTCTGCTTCCATCCTCACATCTACTCCTCTCACTTGCCTCCCTCTGTTACTTACAAGGATCCTTTGGGCTCAGCCAGGGAATCCAGGATAATCTCAAGATACTTCACTTAATCACATCTTTAAAATCCTTCTTGCCATGTAAAGTAACACATTCATATTTTATGGAGATTTGGACATGGCCGTCTTTGGGGGTCATTGTTCTGTCTATCATGACATGACAGCTCCTTTAAGGAGAAAAATGTGCAGAAAGAAACAAAATACCCCTTTCCCAAGGACGTTGTAGATTTCTATATTGACAAGTATATTTACTCATGGAAAAACAGTGCCTTTTATTTGTTATATAATTTTTTAAAATCTGCATTTGAGGAGTAAGGATATATTTTGCATTGATTTTTAGAGAGAGTGGAAAGGAGTGTGAGGCAACAGAGAGAGGGAGAAAAGATAAATAGAAGCATCAGTGTGAGAGAGATACATCTATTGGTTGCCTCCCATACTCATCCTGATCAGGAGTGGCGATCGAACCTGCAATCCAAGTATGAACTCTTGACCAGGAATTGAACTCCTTGACCCTCTAGTGTGCAGGCCAACACTAACCACTGAGCGACAGTGTCAGGGGCTGTAATATAATTTAAAAACTACTTTTGCATATAATATTTTGTTGTCACCCTTTTCTTTGGGCCAACTAAGACTAGAAAAATTAAGATAATTTTCAGAATAAATGATAGCTCTGTGTTATGTATTCAAAATATTTATGTCTACACTCAGTGTTCAAAACATTCTATCTATTATCTCTACCCACTTTCTTAATTCCTTCTCACTTGGAAGAAATGGAAGGGTAAGTTGTCATATGTTGGTTGATTTGTGGACATTCTTGATCATGTAAAACATTCCCAATACCTTTCAAAAACATAAAAATGGCATTGCTTCTTCTGGATTTATGTTGTTAGATACTGTAAAACGCTTGATGTCTTTTACTGTGTTACAACTGTAGCTATACTATTCTGTTGTAAACTACATTGAATTCTAACACGTTCTAGTCTATTCAGAAAACAGCAAGGAAACGGAATTTATTATGTGTGAATTCTTGGAAGCCAAATTATTTGTATAAATGGTATGCAATATGCCTATTGATCAGTTCATAAATTTGGGATTAATCTTGAGGATAGTAATCATATTTCATTTACTTTATGTTGTTCCCACTCTGATCTATGTACCTAATGCTCCATAGGATTTTAATAAATTTGTGATGATTTTAATTATTTAATACTAACTAAATCTTAAGCTTTGAAAAGAACTGCAAGTTTTAAATTTGTGGTTTTAATTTAATTTCTAAATTAATAGCACATTGATAAGCATAACTATTAAGCATAACTATTAACTATGTTACCATTTTAAAATGAGACA
>PVJN01040293.1:0-19358 GCA_004026805.1 Lasiurus borealis | reverse complement strand
TTTTTTTTTTTTTTTTTTTATTGGATTGTTTATCTTCCTTTTGTTAAGTTGTATGAGTGCCCTGTGAATTTTGGAGATTAAACCTTGATCAGTGATAACATTTGCAAATATGTTCTCCCATACAATGGGCTTTCTTGTTGTTTTGTTGATGGTTTCTTTTGCTGTGAAAAAGCTTTTTATTCTGATGTAGTCCCATTTGTTTATTTATTTTTTAGTTTCTATTGCCATAGGAGCAGTATCAGTGGAGAAATTGCTTCGGCATATGTCTGAAATTTTGCTGCCTGTGGATTCCTCTGGTATTTTAATGGTTTCCTGTCTTATGTTTAAGTCCTTTATCCACTTTGAGTTTATTGTTTTGTATGGTATAAATTGGTGGTCTAGTTTCATTTTCTTGCATATATCTGTCCAATTTTCCTAACACCATTTATTGAAGATACTGAATTGACTCCATTGTTTGTTCTTGCCTCATAAGTCAAATATTAATGAGCATATTTGTTTGGGTCAATTTTGGGGTTTTCTATTTTATTCCTTTGGTCCATATGTCTGTTCTTGTGCCACTTCCAGGCAGTTTTGAGAACAGTGGCTTTGTAATACAACTTGATATCTGGTATTGAGATCCCTCCTACTTTGTTCTTCATTTACAGAATTCCTGCAGCTATTAGAGGTCTTTTTTTTTTTTTTTTAATTTCAGATGAATTTTTGGAGAGTTTGTACTAGGTCTTTGAAATATGCCATTAGTTTTGTTTTTTTTTTTAATGGAAAGTGCACTGAATCTATAGATTGCTTTGGGTAGTATGGACATTTCAATAATGTTGATTCTACCAATCCATGAACATATGTTCTTCCATCTGTTTATGTCTTCCTCTATAACTTTTTTCAGTGTCCTGTAGTTTTCTGGGTACAGGTCTTTTATCTCCTTGGTTAAGTTTATTCCTAGGTATCTTAAATATTTTAGGTGCAGTAGTAAATGGGATTGTTTTTTTAGTCTCTCTTTCTTGAAGTTCATTTTTGGTGTATAGAAATGCCATAGATTTCTTGGCATTAATTTTGTATCCTGGTACATTACCATATTCATTTATTAAGCCTAATAACTTTTTATGGAGTCTTTATGGTTTTCTATGTACAGTATAATATCATCTGTGAATAACAACAGTTTTAATTCTTCTTTTCCGATTTGGATGCCTTAGATTTCATTTGTTTGATCACAATGGCTAGTACTTCCAGCACTATGTCACACAGGAGTGGTGAGAGTGGGCATCCGTATCTTGTTCCTTTTTTTAGGGGAAATGGTTTTAGTTTCTGTTCATTGAATAGGATGTTGGCTGTGGGTTTGTCAGATAAGGCTTTTGTTATGTATGATCCTTCTATTCCCACCTTGCTGAGAGTTTTTATCAAGAAAGGTTGCTGGATTTTGTCAAATGCTTTTCTGCCTCAATTGATATGACTGTCATTTTTATCTCTCAATTTGTTTATGTGATGTATCACATTTATTGATTTATGGATATTTTACCATCCTTGCATACCTAGGATAAATCCTATTTGGTCATGATATATGATCTTTCTATTGCAATGCTGAATCTGATTTGCTAGAATTTTGTTGAGGGTTTTAGCATCTATGTTCTTCAAGGATATTGGCCTGTAATTCTCTTCCATTGTGCTGTCTTAATCTAGTTTTGGTATTAGGGTAATGATGGCTTCATAGAATGAGCTTGGAAGTGTTCCTTCCTATTTCAATCATTTTATGTATATGTCACTATAGACCTCATGTTATCATCTATGTTTCATCTCTTAGACATTTTTTTATTTTACATTTCTGTATTTTCTTCTCAATTATATTACTAGATCTTTCTTTCAGAATATTAGATATATCTTCATCTCAGTTCAAATAAGACTTTGAATATATCACATGACAGTTTAATTTGAATTATTTTATTTTTAATTATAGAGAATTTGTTTTTCAATATTTCCTGATGTTTACTCACGCTTTCAAGTCTTCTTTGTAATCTTTAGGATATTAAACAAATTTAATTTATATTTGGAGAATAATAATTACACTCTTGATTCTGCTCTTTGTCATTGATGATTTGTGTGTTCTTCCCTATATGGTTTGTAATTTTTGATGATTAAATTCTTATTTTTCTTGATATTTTGCTTGTTAGATTTCTTTGAGTCTTAGAAGAGAGGTAGCATCCTCACATTTTTATCAGTGGTCTAGCTAATCATTCCAGGACCCCAATAAAACAGATTCTAATCTTGAGAATTTTGGAGCATAATATCACTGATTACTTAAAATGCAAACCCACCTCAGAACTAGATTAGGATATAAATAATCAGGGAAGATTATTTGATTTGTATTCACCAATTTTCACTTTTTGAGAATAATAGTTTTCAATTCTAGTCCTCTAGGAGTACTATGTTAGTAGGACATTTTATTTCTTATTCATTCTTGTGGAAGAGTCAATATTGAGTAAGGAGGATCCTTGGTAGCCTATGTACTTTAATAAGCATTTCTTGAGTTTAGTTACTACTCCCTGAGTTTTGTAAGAGAGACCCTGAACAATCTTGGTTTGTTGTTGAGCATTCTTTAACCACATTTGCAGTTCAAAGATTTATTTAATGCCCTTTTTGTTGTTATTTAACCAATAGATTGTAATCAATTTCTGCAGGTGGGTCTGAAGCAAGTTAGTAAGAAACTGCAAATGGCATGAGGAAACTAAGACAAATGGCTGAACAGACAGCTGAGCAATTAACAGCCAGTTGATAAATCACAAGACTCTCTCCTCCCTAGCCAAAGAGAGCTAAGAATGGGGGGTCTAAATCTATCCTCCCTAATCAAAGATGCCTAAGAGCAGGTGGTTTAAATTACCTGAGTCAAGGAGATAGATAGGAAAACAAACCAAACAAACAAAAACAATTAGTCAGACTAATCCAAGATTAAGGTAAAACTATCCAGAAAATGACTCAGATCCATTTTATGCTCATTTTAATACGTCAGCATATTAAAAACAGATCCAGAAACCTAATTAATATTCTGTTGAGGTCCTCCCCTTGAACCTTCCCTAACTTCCTGCCTATAAACAATCAATAAAACTCTCAGGACAAAGAACACCAGCATGGGCTCTTCTTTGAGCGTGCTCGGGTCCCTTTTTCCTCAGGAGTGTACTTTGCTCCTTCTATCCTAAGCTCTAAGGGTCTTAAGGAGTTCTACACTCCAGGGAGCGTTGGCTACAGCAGCTTGTCTAGGGCTAACTTCCTCATCCTGCCTACAGTGGCCCTTCCTTTCCCTCACTGTCCCAATCTTTAATAAACTTACTCTGACCTGGAGATTGCCTGGCATACAAATGGTCCCAGAGCCAGCACCAGGCACAGAAGCAGTTCAGTAGCACATCAATCCAGATATTATGTCTGAAATATAAAGCAGGAAATGAAAATGCATGCAGTGCTTTAATAGAATGTAAAGGCAATTATTATATTCTTGAAACTTAGTAGAAGGTAATAACTTTAGCTAATAATATTGCCTAAAGCTTCAATTTTAGGCAGTATTCTAGTAATATTCTAGTAATATTTTATTTAATAAATCTGATATAGCTTTACTATTTTGATTTTTATACATTTTAAAATTATTCATAAGGAAATACTGCATTGTTTGCATCAAATAACAACCAGCTTTAATTTTCAAATGGATAAACACAAAATATATATAAAGTTGATATTGATGTGTCAGAATTATTCTAATCAATATTAATTACAATTATTTCATTATAAACTTTTACATTTAAATGAATTGGAATATAAAATTTACAAATGTCAAGCCCAAACTGAAATTTGTAGGGTTTATTTTAATTTGATTGTCCAAGTTTCCAGTTTCTAATGAAATAAAGTAAATTATAATTTTGGGAATTAATTGATACAATGAAATTAATTGAAACATTTTAAGATAAAAATAAAGTATTATGTATATCTAAAATCCCAAACTATCTTGAACAGTTTTTTAATATTAATGAATATATTTGATAAGGAAACACAAATATTAATACATTTTAATATTTAATTCATATATATACAGTTAGCTAATAATTTGTTATACAATATACATACAGAGAATCAAAGTGGGACCCTTTTGTATAACTTGGACAGCAGTTTTCTTTTTTTTAAATCTATTATAAGGATCTATTAATGGAGCAGGAGATGAAAGAATAGTATGTAAAGGAATTATCAAACTCTGTATTCTATCTCAGCTTTGTTCAGATGAGAGACAGTGTGTAAATGAGTGTTCACTCAACATTCTCCCTGCTGACTACATCTGTGTATGGTGTCTGTCTTTTATTAGAACTGTGCTCTAGAATTCTTGAATGACACCATAAGCAAATTCAGGAAACAAAAGAGTGTTAAGAATATTATTCCCTACTTTCTGTTTTCATACAGACAAAATTATTTCACCTGGCTTCCCTATGTCCACCTTATCCACAGGTTCTTTATTCTGCCACAATTCTGCATAAACCTGTTATGCTGCTGATTTTATAATAGACTAGAGTAGCTTGCTGCACTTATCCCTGCTCCATGCTAAGGCTGCCACCCTGCCCATTGCTCATAGACATGCCCACCACTGCTCTTTGCTAGCTACCCTGTCCTTCCCTCTTGCTGCTCAAGGGCTGGCGGGGGAAAGGGGAGGGTAGGAAAGGTGGTCAATGCACCTCATGGAGACTGTTTGAGAAGTTGTTCCAGTTGTTATGTTTATGGTACCTGACTTTTTATTTTATAGGATTTTTTCCCTTGTGGAGTCAAGTTCATGGTTGTCTCACAATGTCTGTAATTGTGTTCAAAGGCTGATTATTGTGTTCAATACATAGGAAGCCATGTCCTCTAGCCTATACTTAATCAATAATATTCATATTTTTATATCTGCTTGGTTCTCTTATCTTCTATCTCATTTTTTGTTTCTGAATTTGAATAGAAAATATAATTGATATTTATTTGTTCCCTCTTGTCCTCAATATGATATAAACATATAGAATTTTATGACTTAATAAGACATTAGAAATATCTTATACTGAACCTCTTATTGTAAGATCTATTTTATTAGAAAATAAACAGAATAGCATAATTCTTTAACATCTAATTTAAACATTACAATTACATAAAAATAAAAAACTGTAATTAAATAACTTTCCCATTTTATTTCTATTATAATTTTTTTATTTATTGATTTTATTTATTTATTTATTCATCTATTTATTTATTTTTAATATATTTTATTTTTTACAGAGAGAAAAGGAGAGGGAAAGAGAGTTAGAAACATCAATGAGAGAGAGACATAGATCAGCTGCCTCCTGCACACCCCTACTGGGGATGTGCCAGAAACCAAGATACATGCACTTGACCAGAATTGAACCTGGGACTTTTCAGTCTGCAGGATGATGCTCTATCCACTGAGCCAAACTGTTTCAGCTATTTTTTTATTGATTGATTGATTTTAGAGAGAGGAGAGAGAGAGAGATTGATTTATCATTCCAATTATTTATACACTTAGAGGTCTGGTGCACAAAATTCATACACAGGAATGGGGATGTCTCTTAGCCCAGCCTGCACCCTCTCCAATCTGGGACCCCTTGAAGGATGTATGACTGCCTGTTTAGGCCCAATCCTACCTGTCCGTTTGGGCCTGATCCTGGTAGGATGCCTGAACAGGCAGTCAGACATCCCTCTCACAATACAGGACTGCTGGCTCCCAACTGCTTGCCTGCCTACCTACCTGATTGCCCCTAACCACTTCTGCCTGCAAGCCTGATTACCCCCTAACCACTCCCCTGCCAGCCTGATTGATTCCTAACTGCTCCCCTGCCAGCCTGTTAGCCCCTAACTGCCCTCCCCTGCAGGCCTGGTACCTCCCAACAGTTCTCTCCTGTAGGACTAGGTCCTCCCAACTGGGGGCAAGGCTGGCTTGCAAGAACAAAAAAACAAGTTCCTTAGCCAGGCTGCCCCACGCCCCAGTGGAACCCCATTCTAATCTAGGACACCCTTTAGGGCAAACCAGCTGGCCCCCACCAATGCACCAGGCCTCTATCCTATATAATAAAAGAGTAGTATGCGGATTCACCATCATTCCAACACACAAAATGGCTGCCTCCATCTGATCAAAGATCCTGTCCCCATGTGGACAGAAGATGGCCACCACAAGATGATGGCCTGCAAGAGAGGGCAGTTGGGCCTTCCACGCAGGCCTGGTCACCCCCAACTTCCCTCCTCTGCCAGCCTGGTCACCCCTAACTACCCTCACCTGCTGGCCTGATTGCCCACAACTGCTCTCCTTTGCAGGCCTGGTCCCTCCCAATTGCCCTCTCTTGCAGGCCATCATCTTGTGGTGGCCATCTTGTGTCCACATGGGGGCAGGATCTTTGACCAGATGGAGGCAGCCATCTTGTGTATTGGAATGATGGTGAATCTGCATACTACTCTTTTATTATATAGGATAGAGGCCTGGTGCATCAGTGGTGGCCAGCTGGTTTGCCCTAAAGGGTGTCCTGGATGAAGGTGGGGGTTCCCTTGTGGCATGAGGTGGCCTGGGTAAGGGACCTGTGGTGGTTTGCAGGCCAGCCATACCCCCCCAGCGACCTAAGCCAGGCCCTAGTGTCTGGGATTTATTTATCTTCTACAATTGAAACTTTGTAGTCTGGAGCAGAGGACTGGACCTGCCAGGGTAGACAGAAAGCTTGACTTCCTCCATCTCCAGGAGCAACTATCCTCCTGCTTTCTTCACCTACATGGCTGCCACCATTTTTGTTGGAGTTTATTTATCTTCTGTCATTGAAACTTTGTAGCATTGAGTGGAGGCCTGGGCAGGCAAGGACAGGCAGAAAGCTTGGCTTCTTCCAGCGCTGGAGAAACCCAAGCCTCCCTCCTGCTCTCCTTGGCCACAGCTATCTTGGTTGGGTTTATTTGCAAATTTGCTCCTGTTTGGCCGGTGGGCATGGCTTGTGAGCATAGTGGAGGTAAGGCAATTTGCCTATTACTCTTTTATTAGATAGAATTTACTGATTGATTCTTGTATGTATCATGACTAGCAATGGAACCCTAGACCTTAACATATCAGAACAATTTTCTATCCAACTGAACACCTAGGCCATGGATTCCATCTTATTTCTATACTGGAGGCCTGATGCACAAAATCTGTGCACTGCTGGGGCATTTCCTCAGCTTAGCCTGTACTCTCTCACAGCCTGGGAACCCTGTCCCAAAGAGACCCTGTTCACCTGGCCAGGGCTCTGCAATGGATAGTTTCCACAAAAGGAAGCCCCCGTTACCTACTGCAGAGCCGCTGGCCAGATAGCCTGGGCCTCCCCTTTTCTGTGGGGGGGATCATGAAGCCCTCTGACTGATTCCCCACCACCTGGTAGCCTGGGCTTCCCTTTGCAGGGTTATGGGGTGATGGCCAGCCTCCCAAGCAATTGCATGTCACCCATCTTGGCTGACCTAGCATGGTCATCTGGAAGGTCATTGGGATGGTCATTCTGCTGTTCAGTCATTCAGTCAATTTGCATATTACACTATTATTATAGATTTGTCATATTCTATTTTTACATAAATTTTAGGAACTAAGATCTACTGTGAGAAAATAAATGCCTTATTTTGTAGAAAATGCAAAAATGCTTAAAAGATCTTATGAAAAAGTTTCTCCAATATTCAGAAAAATAAAATATCCTCTAATAAAATAAGTATTGTAAGTGAAGGATACAATACAATAGCTGACTAGAGATAGGACATCTAACACTGTTTTGATTTTACTTCATATAAAGATCTGAAAGTGTTGAGGGATTTATTTTTCCTAGTAATACAAACTTTGCACAAATCTAAATGATTTTTATACATATTTTTGCAACAATGTCTCTATATGCCTGGATATGTTACTATTAAAAAAAAAAATCTTTATTGCAGAAGAGCAGAAATAGTAAAACCTAAGTGAAATTTCTGACATAGCCAGGATTCATGCATCCAGAATTCAAGGGCTGTAAATAAGAGTGGCACCACTCAATATTTCTTCTAGTAATCCACTAGCAAATTTTTTGCTTTTTGTTCTCACATCTCTGCTGTCTAGATGTCTTAGTTCCAAAAGGAGGTATGCTTCCACTGGGAGACACACCAGTGATTCCACTTAACTGGAAGTTGTAACTGTTGTCTGACTCATGTGGGTTCCTCATACCTTTAAATCATTAGGCAAAGAAGAGAGTTACTTCACCAGCTAGACTGATGAAGCCTGACTATCACGTGGATATAGTACTACTGCTGAACAATAGAGGTAAGAAGACTTGTGTATGGGATACAGGAGATTTTTTAGGTTTCTCATGAAGCTATAACAAAATACCATAAACTCGGCGGCTTAACCAGCAGATCTGCATTTCTCACAGTTCTGGAGACCAGGAAGTCCAAGGTCAAGGTGCTGGCAGATTTGGTTCCTGTTGTGAACCCTCTTCCTTCCTGGCTTGCAGATAACCACCTTCTTGCTACGTCTTTACATAGGGAAGAGAGAGAGCTATAGGACATAAACGAGAAGAGTAAACTTCACCCAAGCACTTTGTTCCCACTTCTTGCAAAAGCAATGGTGTATCTTCACTGTAAGCAGGACAATTGTATCGTTTGAGGCAGAATCATAATCATATTGTCAACCTTATTTGGATATTAATTATGGCATAAGAAGATATAAATTTGTGGCAATTTATAAAGGGTAGACTTGGATTATTAATTTTCACCCTGTCTCAAGTCTGCTAACCTATGATGTCCTCCAGTCTAGATGTGGCTGTGAGATATTTTTATATGTGATTAACATTGAAATAAGTAAGCTTTGAAAAAGTGGATTATCTTCCATAATGTATGGCCTTCATCCAATCAGTTGAAGATATTAAAAGAAAAATATGAGGTTTCAACTCATAACGCATTATCAACTTTGGGCAAAATTTCCAGAACACAGTCCTGCCCTGAAAATTTCAGACTTTCCAGCCTCTGGAATCACTCTAGCCAATTCCTTACAATGAATATCCAGAGAGATGATAGATAGATGATAGATAGATAGATAGATAGATAGATAGATAGATAGATAGATAGATGATAGACAGACAGACATTCTATTGGTTCCGATCCTCTGGAAAACTCTTGACTAATGCATAAGGTACTATTTAAATAGCATGTTTTAGATGATGTTTCATTTGAAGACTGCATTTAACTGCTTAAAATCATGTAGAATGGGTTACATATTTTTATAGGCTACATGCTCTGTAAAAATCTAGATTGTTTGAGAATATGGAAATGCTTAATCTAAATTCTATAAAGTTTACTAACAGAAGAAAAAGAGGAACACAGATTGAAATATGATGTTTTAGCCAAAACCGGTTTGGCTCAGTGGATAGAGCATCGGCCTTCGGGCTAAAAGGTCCTGGGTTCGATTTCGGTCCAGGGCATGGACCTTGATTGTGGGCACATTCCCAGTAGGGGGCATGCAGGAGGTGGCTGATCGATGTCTCTCTCTCATCGATGTTTCTAACTTTCTATCCCTCTCCCTTCCTCTCTAAAAAAATCAATAAAATATATATATATAAAAAAAAAGAAATATGATGTTTTATAGGATCACCTAAGTTGCCAAACTTGAAATAAAATATTATTTTTGTTTTTGTTTTGTTGTTTTTAGCTTCTGGCCTTAAGATAACTATAACTTTCTCTGAAGCACTAAATTACCTTTGGTCAGGTACAGCACTTGACACAAAAGCCCTCTTAAAGCACTTTGAGTTTATAGTTACGAAGTTCTAAAGCATCTCCCAATGTGTACATCATTTTTAAAGCAAGAAAAACCTGTACAGTTTAGGAATTGAAAGCTTAAATGTCAAAGGAGTGGTATTTTTTACTTCTTCATGAAAATGAAAAAAATAAAAACCAGGGGTTACCTGGTTAAGAGATAAATAGGTTAATGACATATTGCTTTGTTTAAACTTGTTTAATAGGTATAAATTAAGGGTGAAAAGCATCTGAAGTAATTTTATATGAGTCAAGATCTATATTGTGTTGAAAGGATTTTATAGATAGGAGAGGAAATTTTAGGCAATGGGGCATCCATGAGAGAGGAATTAAGCTGCCAGGTTGTTTATAAGAACATTACAACAGACCATCAAACATCAGAGGGAAGGCAGGGGAGGAGGAGGAAGTGAATATGATATCAACCAAAGGACTTGTATGCATCCATATAAGCATAACCAATGGACACAGACATTAGGGAGATGAAGGCATGTGCTGAAGGGTGAGAGTGGCCCAGGAGAGGTTAATGGGGGAAAATAAGGCGACATATGTAATACCTTCAACAATAAAGAATTTAAATTTATAAAAACATGTTGCAAGATAAGAGGAAGATGAAGAGGGGGGCACCAGGTAAGCTTTGAAACTGATACCATGCAAGGAAAGTGTCCAATTAGGAAAACACTGGGGACATAAAATAAAGAAGTGTACAATTGAAAAGTAAGATAAACAGACGAAGAAGCTACTAGCATATATAAACCCATAGACAAAGAGGCTCAGAGGACTGGACTAGGTTTTTTTTTCTATTTTAGAAAGAGGTTTTTCCCCTCAGGGAGAGTTTGTATATGCTTGCAGTAAACTTCCAGATTTTGCTTAAAATCTTGTAGTACTAGAATTTTATTCTTCAAACTTCATAGGACAAGGACCTACAGTGAAAGTCTCAGCTCATGATTTCCACATCTCAATATGGTGTGATTTATGCATTACCTAAAAATAAAAGGGCAAAGTGAGGAACAACAGGGTTTATTCATGCTCAAAGAGAATAGTTATTGAGGAAGTACTGATTCAGGTAGAAATCCTAATAGTGTTCCCATTAGGAGATGAAGCCAATGGAGTATTAATAAGAAGGAAAAGAGAAATAACTACTTCAATGGAAGGAGGGCATGTTTGTGGGTATTAAGAGTCTAAAGCAGAAAATTCTATAGATGCAGATAAGCTAACATAGTGATCTTAATTCTAAAGAACATCTTTCATTATGAGCCCAGTATTCATAATAAACAACAGTTTGAGAAACAATGCTGCGTTGATCTCAATTCCAAGGTTATTTCCACCAGTTTTAACATTCTGGAAGTTTGAAGAGTAAGACTAGCAAGGCAGTTCTTTTGTGATGGCAACTCTGACTCTATTTCCAAGTGGCTCCATTTATATTCTTTTTATACATATGTGTTTTTTCCTAAACTTTTGTCTTATAGTTAGTCTTTCAGATTGTGGTGGGTAGTCACACTCCGGGTATATATAACTTCTTTAGTAAAGTGATTAACTTTGCCTTAAGCAAATCCAGGACATTGTTTCTGTGCATCTAGGTCCCTGCCTCTTTGAAGTCTCTTCACACCAAGCTCTCTAAAAAGTGACAGCCCTCACAAGAGCACATAATCTCATTAACTTTCCTATAATCCAACTCCTTGGTTTCTCCCACTCTCCTGTAATCTCCCTTAGGGTTCCTCCTCAACTTTACATCCATAGAAGCTGAAAACTGTCATTTTTGCAGATTATTTATCCATCTGTTGAGATCTTGCTCCTAGGCATATCTCTTTTTTGACTCAAAATCATCAAAAAACTTTCTACAGGTTTGGATGTTTCTTATGTCAACATTTGGGGATGAAGGATTCTTTTTATTGGCAGGATTGCTTTATTTCTCCAACAGTATTTTGACAATAAGTGGTAGCTTGACAGATCCCGATTGAGTGACTAACTGGATGTTTTCTGTGTCCACAGAACAGTATAACAGTGGAGAATTGTAACCCATCCCACTGTGTTTTTGACATTGTTTCTGTAAATACTGAATCTTACTAATATGTGGCTTATAGCTAAACAACATGTTCATATAAGAATCCTAGAAATTAACTCCAACTTTCAGTCAGACCAGTTATGGGAGATTTGCTGATCTTCAACCATAGATTGATGATGATGAAGAACCAGAATGACAGAGACTAGAATGATGAAGACCAAACCATCAATTGACCAGTTTTGAAGTCCTCATTGAAATGGACTGTACTGGTCTGAACATAGAAAACTTGTCAACACTCTCTCCTTGACTTCTTTGCTCTTCTTACCCTCTCCTTTCTTATAAAAACCTATGCCTGCACTGACATGTTAAGATGGTCTTATGCTGGAAACCAAACATTGTCCTCACTAAATGGATGTAAACAGGAAACCAGAAGGCTGGTCAACCTTAATTGCTCTGAAAGGTCAGAGCTAATTACTCACTGTTTAGTTGAAACATTGTTAGCTGAAGCAGCCTCTACCTGTTTGTTTCATGTTAATTTCTGTTTTTGTAATTTCCTGCCTAAAGGCTATGGATGTGTTCCAAAGCCTTAATAAAAGGGAGAAAAAGGCCAGAGCAATGGGTAGTCCTTTCCACTAGAGGAAGGCTCCTGCCTGGCCCCCCAATATCGCCAAATTAATATTTTCTAGTCTCTCTTTTCATTTGCGTGCGGCCTCCTTCAGAACCCAAACCCTGAACTGGGAACCCTGAACCACATGGGACATGGAGAGGGGCTCCCACAGTCTTAGTGATAACAGCACCCCATTTTCTTAGGTACCTTTATTTTTCACCAGCATTTGTCTTACAAATTTGGTTTTCATGACAGCTGGCAGTCAAACTTGGGTTCTTGTTACAAAAGTCAATAAGAGACCCTAAATTTTTGGTAATTATTCAGATATCCAGATGGAAAACCCTCTCAAAACTCTAAATTTTATTATTACATATGTATGTTAATCCTGGCTCAACAATACTGTGGTAGGCAGTTAAACAGACATGAGCAAAACAAGGACAATGGGCCAGGTAAAAACAGTCACAGAGTTGAAAAACCCAGGTGCCTACCAATTAACCAATCTGGGAAAACAAGGACCTCACGTAGGGTAAATTTCCCTGACCTTTTATATCATTGGTCATGCAGTTTATAACCTCCTGACTTTCCTCCCTAATGATAACACTAGGCCTTAGTTGCATTTCAGTTTGAGGCCCAGGAAAGTAGCAAAATCAGACCAGCCACACCAAAGCTGACCTCAGGACCAGCTGCAGTGAATAATGACACATCAGTGGGGAGCTTCATTCTAAAAGGACAAATCTGGAAAGCTGATGACTATTCCATTGAAATATTCTGCTGGAATCTCCTCTAAGATCTCCACCCTTAAAAGCTTTTTGGATACAGGACCAAACATGCTCTCTCTTTTGGGAGTATGCCCAGGTCCGACCCTCCTTTCTCCTTCCCCACAAGCATACTACCTTTACCATTCTTACTCCCAAGCTCCAAGGGCCCTTCTCTTGCCTCTGTAACTTGTTTCCTGAGCCCATTTATTCTGCCACTCATGTCTTTCACCTTTGTGATTTTCTAAATAAGCAATGTCTTATAGTTTGATTCTTGGTTCTGAATTCTTTCTTAGCCAGAACTCAAGTATCAAAATTACTGAACCAAGGTCTAGTCTGATCCAAGCAGTCTAATATCTGGTGTAATTTTCACTGTTGCCAAAAAGCACCACTATTCATTTTAATGGGGGAAAACTATGCACAAATTGCCTGCAGGTCTTTCTGTTAAAAGGTTAACGTCTTTCCTCATATTCAAATATTCATACATGAGGGTGGGAGGAAGGGCAGTTCCCTCAGCCCAGCATGCATCCTCTTCATTCCAGGACACCTCAGGGGATGTCCAACAGTGGGTTCAGGCCTAATTCCTATAATCTGGGACTGCTGGCTTCTAACCACTCACTTATCTGTCTGCCTGGTTGCCCCTAACTGCTCTCTCCTGTTGGCCTAGTCACCTCTAACTGCCTCTGCCTTGGCCCCTGCCACTATGGCTTTTTCTGGAAGGATGTCTGGTTTAATTAGTATATTACCCTTTTATTAGTATAGATAAGCATTTGTCATATTATTCTCTACTTTTCTATATGTATTTAAAATACTCCAGAATATTTTAAGTGAATTAAAAAATGGTCAAGTTGAAGAAAAATAAAGTTTTGAAATACAACCTGGTAGGGTGGAAAACAATATTTGCGTAAAAGGACAGAAGTTGCAGTCAGAAACAAAAATTCTTATTAGGATTGCTTGGATAATATTCTTTTGTTGGAAAGGTGTGGTTTGGGCAAAGGAGAAAAGGAAACTAGCCCTATAAAAGGGAATGACTGGGTTGTTGCCACAGCAGAGAGTGACAGGTGTGGCAAAGGTTCAGGCTATCCCACAGGCAAGGATGTCTGTGTGTATGGGACACCAAAAGACACCTGAAACACAATTTGCTAACAGTCACAATTGCAGAGTTCAGGAAGAATCACTGTTTTTAAAACTATTATTTCCCTGACATATAAAATATACATACAAATCAATATACATTCTTTCTCTAAGCTTTTCCTGCCTTCCACTTAATATTTGGCAATGGTCTTCTTTTCATGTCAACAAATTGGATATACAGACATAATTTTTAATGCTACAGTGTTATCCCTGAATATTTGACATTACTATGGTTTACTTCACTAACCCTTTATTGTGGGGCAGGTTGTTTCCAGTTTCCCTGGCATCAACAACTACAGTAAACATAATTGCTTATTTGATTGTTTACTTGGGACACATTCACAGACATGGAACTCCTGTCCCAAAGCTAATTCACTTGAATTTTGATCCACATTTCTAAATGGACTTTCTAGAAAGTGCTTCTATTTGTTTAGTCCATTGGTTTTTAATCAGATTACACTCCCACAAATGGGTAAGAGAAAACTGTTCAATGTGCCTTGGGCAAATCGCAAACCCTTGCTGAACTTGAGCGACCCCAGGGCACAGGACCTGGAGGATCCAGGCTGGGGAATGAAGTCCAGAGAAGTGTAATGGTGCAGTGGAGGGACCTGTGTGGGTGCAGGCCTGTGACTGTGTGCTGCTCAGGTCCACGCTCATGTATACACCCACGTGCCCTCACTCCCGCTCTGTACCCTCAGCCACCAGGAACCTCTGTGGAGCCTTCCATGAGCTCAGATGCACCCAGTCCAAGCATCAAGTAAATCTGAGAAAGTTTCCCCAGACTGACTCTTGCCTGACTTACAGGAGGAGGAAGTAGGAGGATCGGAGCTGGAGGGTGAGGTCCAAGTGGCACAGTGGAGGGCCCAGTATGTGTGCAGGCAGATGTGTGTTGCTTGGGTTCACGCTCATGCACACACCCACACACCCAAACTCCTGCTCTGCACCCTCAGCCACCAGGAACCTGGAGGAGTTCAGCCTGCTCGCCAGTCCCCACCTACTTGATTGAGCTATGGGTAGAACCCTGGCTCTTTATATAGATACTATAGGCTTGGTGCATGAAATTCATGCACAAGGGGGTGTCCTTCAGACCAACCTATCCCCTCTCCAATTTGGGACCCCTTGAGGGATGTCTGACTGCCCGTTTAGGACCAATCCAGGTAGGACATCTCTCTTACAATCTAGGACTGCTGGCAGTCAGACATCCCTTGCATAATCCCCCTTCCCCCAATTGTCCTTCCCTGCAGGCCCAGTCACCCACAACTTCCCTCCTATGTCAGCCTGGTCACCCCTAATTGCCCTCCCCTGCAGGTTTGATCACTCCCAACTGCTTTCCCTTGCAGGCCTGGTCCCTGCCAACTGCCCACCCCTGCTGGCCATCTTATGGTGGCCATCTTGTGTCCACATGGGACAGGATCTTGTGTCTACATGGGGACAGTCATCTTGTGTGTTGGAGTGGTGGTCAATCTGCATATTAGTCTTTTATTAGATAGGATAGAGGTCTGATGTACAGGTGGGGCCAGCTGGTTTGTCTTGAAGGGTATCCCCTATCAGGGAGCAGTTCCCTTGGGGTGTGGGGTGTCCTGGGCAAGGGGCCTGTGGTGGTTTGCAGGCTGGCCATGCTCCTCAGCAACCCAAGCGGAGACCCTGGTATCTGGGATTTATTTATCTTCTACAATTGAAACTTTGTAGCCTGGAGCAGAGCCAAGCCCTCTGCTTGCTGGGTGGTGGCAGCCATTGAAACTTTGTTGCCTTAAGTGGAGGCCTGGGCCAGCCTGAGTGTCTGGAAAGCTTGGTTTCCTCCATCATCAAGGGCAACCCAAGCCTCCCTCCTGCTCTGTGGCCATAGCCATCTTTGTTGAATTAATTTGCATACTTCTTGTGATTGACTGGTGGGTGAGGATTATGGGCATGGTTTGTGGGTATAGCGTAGGTGTGGTCAATTTGTATATTACTCTTTTATTAGATAGGATACACACACACATACACATACATATATTCTATAAGAACAAAAGCATAATATGCTAATTTGATTGGACATCCTTCCAAACAACCTTCCGGATGAAGCCGAGGCTGCGAGGGAAGCCTGGGACTTGAGTGCTTGACAGCAGCTGGGGGAAGGAAGGCCTACTTTTGCACAAATTTTGTGCATCAGGCCTCTAATACATATATGTGTGCATGTATTCAGAGAATGTAGAAGTGCAAGATTAAATGTATATTTCTACTCTGAAGTCTGGAACTTTGTTCCTTTCTTTGATATCACCATGCTCTTGGTCACTATATCTCTTTATGTTTCTCTCTCTGAGGCTGAACACTGGCGATGGAAAAGTAAGGACTTCTTTTTCGATTGGAAATTCCTGTCTTTAGGAGATTTCCCTGCAGAAAAAGATGAGATTTTAATTGCATTAACAAGTGATAAATGTCAGTTTGAAGACATTAGATTATGCATTATACCTCCTAGCTTACAGTCTACCTACAAAGTTCCTTTCACACAACAACTAGCTAGAGAAGCAGAGACAATAAATTGCTAAGGAAAAGATAAATGTGACCAAAGACAATGTTTCTATATAAATGTGTCTGGATAGAGAGCAGTTGTACTACTCAATTGGAAAAAGGTAAACAAAAGTGAAGTTAAACTGATACATACTTCACTGGAAAGAAAAACACAATGCCATATAAGTCAATATTTTCTGCCCAGTGCAAAATTTTAAAGCAAGATTTAAAATTTTGGATTAATGGTGAACCTGATGCAATTAAGAAGCTGCTAGGGGCTCCCTGGAGAACCTGAAATATTAAGAATATACAGGTTTATACTGTTTCATCGTGCTTTGCTTTATTGTACTTTACAGGTATTGTGTCTTTTACAAATAAAGGCAAAATCCACCTTCACTATTACAGGTACAAGGTTTGTGTGCCTGATGCTTCAAAAAGAAAGGCAAATCTTCAATACATCAGAGTTTGGAATATGGAGAGGTTTATTGATAGGTGTTATAGTAATAAGGATAGATAGAAATATGAATTAGAATAAAAGTAAAAGTATTGAAATAAGAATTAAGTAAATGTTAAGTGTGAAACCAAAAAACATAGATAAACATATCCCGAGTGGTGTGCATGTACCCCCGGATAATGGAGCCCCTGAGAAACGCTGATAAGGCACACTGAAGATGCCCAGTAGAGGATATAAAAGGAGACGACTTGAGAGAACTTCAGAGACTCTCGCTCAGCTCCTCCACAGATGGTCATCTCTGCTCCCCTGTCCATTCCTGCCTAAGTTCTGCTGCCAACTGAAGTCCTAACTAGGAGCCGGTAAACAAGGCCTCCAATGATGTGGAGCCACAGCTGCATCTTGTTGCCATCTCAAGTGTGTGTCTGTCAGTGAGGATCTCCAGGTGGCCTACCAAGGTCTGGAACCCACCAGGACTCTGGTAAATAAACTATGTGTGAATTGTGCACTCTGTCTTCTACAGTTAATTTATGCTAGGCCAAACTCACATAAATAAGTTCCTTAGGTCGCCATATGGTCTGTCTGGTTTATGCATCCTGGGTCACCTGTGCTTATGTCATATAATAATTGGGACAATTGGCATAGTCAGCAGGATTTGAATTAAAATTGAAAATCAAGTGGCAAGTGTATCCAAATTTACCAAAGGAAAAATTTTCTAAATTTTCTCTGAGCACAGTAGAGAACGAATTGGTTAAAAGGGGAGGAAAATGGGGAAGAACTCCAACATTGAGGACTGAGCCTAAGGGCAAAACAACACCAGCCACCTAAAACCAGAGGTGACTAGGCCTAGAAAACCTTGATCTTGCTCCAAATGAAAGGTCATTCGCTGGAAAGGGCATACCCAGGAAAGGCTGACTCCTGAAGGTGAATACTGGAGGGTCCTAGCAGTCTCTTTGCCCTAACAGAGTGGAACAGGTGGATGATACCTGCTGACTATCTATCCAAGCAAGGGGCTGTGGAGGCAGCCAGAGGGAAAGACATGCGAGAGGGGGAACAAAACCTAGAAACCTGGTAGAGGGGTCCAAGTCGGCAGATTATACTGACTAGCGGCCTACGAAGGCAGCTCTACCATGGCATAAATGGAACAAAGAAGTGGAATAAAATAAACTTTTCCCAATAAAATAAGAAAACAGAGAAAGGAGAAATGTTATATGGTTAATGGCAGAACATATATTAAAAAAAACCAGGATCCTGAAATTCATAAGAAAGGCTCATACTTATTTCTCTGTGACTACTACATAACTATGATCCAAAGGGAACCTTCCCCGTGTGCCATCTACCTCTTTGGTAGGGCAGGTCCTAAATTAATAATCTACCCATATTGCCTTCAAGGCAAAGGAAAGAACAAAAATGGAGAAACTCAGAAGCTTCTGGCAAATGTTGAGGAGGACTAAACAAATGCCCGCTAATATACCAGCTGAAAGTAGGTTGCGTGCTTTGGAGGATAGTCTTAGAGAAAAATGTAAGGTAGGGTACACACCTAGGTTAGGACAGATAGTGACCAATAACCCAGACCTCGGTAGGCTACCCAGAGATCCACGCCGACAGACACACACTCGCAACAAGATGCAGCTGCGGCTCGGTGTATCTTCGAGGCCTGGTTTACTGGCTCCTGGTTTGGACTTCAGTCCATGGCAGAGCTTAGGCAGGAATGAATGGAGTAGTGGAGTGCGACCATCTGTGGAGGAGCAGAGTGAGCATCTCTGATGTTCTCTCAAATTGTCTCCTCTTATATCCTTGACTGGGCGTCTTCAGTGTGTCTTATTAGCTGGTCCCAGGGGCTCCATTATCTGGGGGTACATGCATGCCACTCGGGGTATGTTTATCTTTGTTTTTTGGTTTCACACTTAATGTTTACTTGATTCTTATTTCAATACTTTTAATTCTATTCTAATACATTCTTATTACTTTAACAATAGGAAAGGTGCCAACCTAGAAGATGGGAAAACTAATCCTCCAATTTATCTTAAGAGAAATTAAAATTCAGGCATCTTTTATTGTCAAGGGAAAGGAGGGGGAGCAAGAGTTGGATGTGAATCTTGGCCAACTAGACAGCTAGACTACAAAAAGGGATCCAAG
>PVJN01040292.1:0-19358 GCA_004026805.1 Lasiurus borealis | reverse complement strand
TCCTTTTCTCTCTGTCTCCCCCCTTTTCCGTCTGCCTGTCTCTCTCTCGGTCTCTGTCTCTCTTCCTCCTTCTCTGTCTGCCTGTCTCTGTCTGTCTGTCTGTCTGTCTGTCTCTCTCTCTCTCTTCCCCCTTCTCTGTCTGTCTCCCCTCCTCTCTGTGTCTCTCTCTCTCCCTCTTTGGCTCCCCCCTCCTCCTCTCTGTCTGTCTCTGCCTCCCCCACCCCACCCCTCCTCTCCGGTCTCCCTGACCTGGGATCACGGTTCTCGCAGCTCTTGGCGGGCGCACAGGAACATCTGCCCCCGGGGGACGGCGGTGATTTAGCAGCTGCCGGTGACGCTCCCTCCCGGCTGCGGCTCTGGCGGAAACGTCAGTGGGAGCGGAGGCAGAGCCGGGCGCTGGGGGCCCGGCGGGGAGGCCGATCAAAGGCCCGGAGCTGGGCCGAGAGAGGGAGCCTGACTCCGCTGTCCCCTGCTTAACCCCGGGGTCCCCCACGCACCAGCTCCGCCTTGTGCAGTCCCGGGAACCATAAATAAAGGGCGGGCTCCGCCGGGACCCCCACTTCCCGAGATTAATGGGAGCCGTGCGGGTCCGCGGGCCCGGGCCGCGCCATCTGACGCGCCCTGTCTGGTTTGTTTCAGCTCCACGAGTACAAATCCTCGTCCCACCGCATCTTCCGGCTGAACAACATCGCCAAGGCGCTGAAGTTTCTGGAAGACAGCAACGTACGTAGGTGACGCAGCTGGCGCCCAGGCCCTTCCCGCAGCCGCAGGGACGCGTGGTGGGGTGGAGCACAGGTCATGGAGAAGCAGGGAGGGAGCCCGGGGGGGAAGGCAGCAGACACGTTCAAAGTGAATGGACCCCCAACCGGCCCGTGGGTGAGGCGCCCCGGCCCTCTCCCCACCCCGGTCTCCATCAGGACCGGGCTCCGTGGCCGTCCTTGGGGAGGGTGAGTGGTTGATGGGGTCCCTCTGCAGGCTCAGCTGCCCTGTTCCTTCCTTTGAGTAAGCGCATGGCGGGGAGCATCACGGGGTACCTGCCTCTGAGAACCCCGCCTCCAGGAGGAGCCAGGAACACTTACAGAATCCCCCTCCGGGATAGGGCTTTCTAGTCTCGCTTCCCCGTTTTCTGTGTGACGCCACTGCATGTCCTGCCCGGCACGGGTGGGCGCCTTGCGGGCAGTCCGGGGAAGACCCGCAGTTTGCCGGCCTGCGGCTCGGTCCTGACGCGCCATCCGCTTGGCGTCCCTGCCACCGGCCGCAGACGCTCCACTTGGCCGATTTCAGCAGCAAAGGGATTTGCCGAAAGCACGCTGGTAGCGCACGGAGTGACTTAAAAGCTGGGGGGACCAGAGACGGAACCCGGGGGTGCCAGGTGCTCAGTGCAGAGCTCCCCACGCCCCCATCCAAGGGTTGAGTGGGCCAGTGCCGGGGTGGCCCACTGCTAGGAGGGGGACATCACAGCCCGGCAGTGAACGCGGTGCCACACAGGCAGAGTCCGAGGCCGGGCGCCCGAGCATCTCCCTGCTCACGGCCGGGCGCCCGGGGCGGTGAGGGAAGTCCGTGGGTTTTTTTGTGTGTGTTTTTTTAAAAAAATATTTTATTGATTTTTTGACAGAGAGGAAGGGAGAGAGATAGAAAGTCAGAAACATCGATGAGAGAGAGACATCCATCAGTTGCCTCCTGCACGCCGCACAGTGGAGATGTGCCCGCAAGCAAGGTACATGCCCCCAACCGGAAGCGAACCCGGGACCTTTCAGTCCGCAAGCCGATGCTCTCTCCACTGAGCCACACCGGTCTTGGCAAGCCCGTGGGTTTTGAATGGGTTTCAGAGGGGGGCGGCCAGCAAGCTCCCACCGTTCATGGCGGCGTCACTCGCGTAGACAAGAGGTGGGGCAGCCCAAGCGGCCAGCCCTGCGGTACCTGCTCCGGCCACGAAACGGGACCGAGTGTCCGCCCGGCCGCCCCGCAGGTGAACACGGAAACGTTGTGAAAGCTGCCGGGCACCCAGGACGCCGCGTGCCCTGGTCCTGTGGCTACGAAGCGTCCAGACAGGGAGGTCCCGGGAGCCGGAAAGGAGATTCGTGGTCGGTTGGGTGGAGGGGATAGGGGCGCAGGGAGAGGGACCTGGAGGACAGGGCTCCTTGCCACTGGGATGACGATGCTCAGAAATGGACGGGGGAGGCTGTGCTTACCTGTGACCCCGCTGACCACCCAGCGAGCCGCCCGCTTCCAGGGGGTGGATGGGAGGAAGTGACTCCCTCCCCGCTCTGTCCCCGAAGAGTGGAGCTCACGTGTGTGAAGGGTGTAAAGAAAAGGGGGAGACGTGACAGCCAGGTGCCTGCAATGTCTTGCCTGTTCCTCTCTGACCCGCGGGCTCAGGTTTTGTTTGCAGGATAAAGGGAGTGAGGGCAGGGGTTTCTCACGGTCACCCGAAGGAAGGGCTGGGGGAAACGCGCCTGGGGGTCCTCCCAGAGCCGCTGACTCAGGAGGTCGGGGCGGGATTTGCGTTTCTAAGGCGTTTCTAAGGCGTTTCCCAGGAGACCAGTCTGGGCCCACACGTAGAGAACCATTGCCTGGAGAACCATTACTGGGAGCGGCATCGGGGCCAGCCGTTGACTAAGCAGCCCACGTCCGCAGGGTTTCTCAGATCGGCACGCTTTAACCGGTCAGTGGGCTCTTTGGTAATGACCCCGAAACTCGGGGTGCAGCCTTATCCGGCACGCGGTGGGTGACTCCCTGTGGACGAGTCTCGTTCCCCTGGTGGCCCAGGATGGCCAGGGTCATTGCTCTGTGCTTGTGCATAGCCGTGTTCAGGCTGCAGGGGCGGGGGGGAGGGGCAGGGCTGATAGGGAAGCATGCACGGCCCTGCTGGGCGCCCACCACCTGTCCTGGAGGAGATGGCTGACCCCTCTGGAGCTGCCTCACCAGAAGTACACGGCCAACGGAAGTGCCTCCGGGCAGGGGCCAGTGTGGGGGCAAACTGAGGTGATGCCAGGCGTACCGGTTCATGGTGCGGATTGTGTTGTCAAAGAAAACACCACCATTTCCAGAGAAACATCAAAGGGGCTGTATTCACAGTCATGTCCGTCGCTAGCTACACGTTTCCCCATCTTTCAGCTGCTTTGTGGATACCGTCCCCATAGAACTGTTCTTGTTTTGAGGCAAACCATTCAGAGACCCAGTTATCCACTTGGTATGTTGTGAAGGGCTGCTCAGAAAGTGTGTGTGCCATCGATTGGAACAAGTGGTCATCGGAAGGAGCAAGGGCTGGTGAATATGGTGGGTGGGTTCATACTTCGCAGGCAAGATCTTTTAACGTGTCTTTAATGGGTTTTGAAGTGTGTGATGGTGCATCATCATGAAGCAAAATTACTTTGCCGTGTCTTCTGGCCCATTCTGGTCGTTTTCAGGATCAAAGCGTGATTCAAATTGATTATTTGTTGTCGATCGTGATCAGTATGAATGGTTTCACATGTTTTTAGAGTTCATAGTACACTGACACCTTCCTGATCCCACTAAATACAGAGAATTGTCTTCTGTCCGAAGGGATTTGGCCTTGCAGTCGCTGTTGATGGTTGACCTGGATCAATTCATGTTTTTGTGCATTTGGGATTCTCAAAATAAATCCACTTTTCATCCCCAGTCACAATTCAATGTAAAAAAGACACTTTTGTATGTGTGTGTGTATTTGCCATTGAAGCAACATTTTTACTGATGACTTTTCCGTTTTCCATTTGTCTTTTGTTCAATGGATGTGGCACCCATTTTCCTTCCTTTACAACCTTTCCCATTGGTTGTAAACGGTCGGAAATTGTTTGCTGACCCGCATTTAATCTTTCTGCAAGTTGATTCTGAGTCTGACATGCATCTTCATCCAATAAAAAATGCTCGTAATTGTGGGTCTTCAAACTTTTATGGTTGACCTGGGCGTTCTTTTCCTTTCACATCGAAATCATCACTTTTTAAGTCTTTAAGCCAGTGTTCACAGGTGTCTTGAGATGGAGCATGTGCACCATAAGCTTCCCGAAGTATACAATAACTTTTTCTTCAAAATAAAGAAGTGAATTAAAACTTTTTGAAAATGCTCTTTTTTTGGGGGGGGAGGGGAGGGACACGAGATTAAACATTTTTAAGCATAAAAATATGGTGTTAACACCTTCAGCAAATTTGACATATGACGTTTGGAAGCTTGCTGTCAATACAACAACAATAGCACGTATATCACATCACATATACATCCACATCTGTGTGACTCCATCGATTTAAAAGAATCCGCATTATTCACCGGTGCACCTGGTACTTGCAGGGAGTTTAGCCTGGTGCCTGTGTAGGGTAAGTCCTCTGTAGGTGCCACCCCTCCGCACACTTCTGCCTGCTGGGCCCTGAGAGGCGGCCTTGGGCAATGCCGAGCAGCATGGGTGACAGAGACAGGCCCACAGGCATTCGAAAATCCCGTTTTTCTCGCACGTGGCCCCTCCGCTAAGCTCATCCATTGCTTCCCTGCAGGTGAAGCTGGTGAGCATCGACGCGGCAGAAATAGCGGATGGCAACCCCTCTCTGGTCCTCGGGCTGATATGGAACATCATCCTCTTCTTCCAGGTAAGAGCACTGCCTTTCTGTAACGTGGGAACCGTCTCCTCGCGTCTGCGTGGGGCCAGGGCACTGAGGGGGGCCAGATGGAGGCGGCGGCGGGATTTAGGTCCCGGCAGGTTTCGACGTCTCTGTTTCCAGAAAAGAACCGGCGGGCTCCGGGAGCTAAGGATCGGAGTCCCCGGGATGTTAAAAGGGGCACGAGCCTGTTTCCCAGGGGAGTCTCTGCATCCTCTGAGAAGTAGAAGAATTCAATATTTGCCTCGAAAAAAATAACTTGATTCTAAGTGTCGCGGGCACTGGGGAAAGACTTCCGAAGGTCGGACATGGTAGAATTCCTCTCCCGGCGTCGGGAAGGGCCTCCCCCTGTCTGCGTGAGCTGCCCGCTCCACGCGGGCCCCTGGGCTCCCTGGGGCAGACGAGGATTTCCTCGGGGTCTGTCTCGGGTCTGAGATGGTGTTTTCCTTCCAGATTAAGGAGCTCACGGGCAACCTCAGCAGAAACTCTCCACCGTCCAGCCTGTCTCCCGGCTCCGGGGGCACCGACTCCGACTCGTCCTTCCCCCCGACGCCCACCGGCGAGAGGAGCGCGGCGCTGTCCGTGAGAGACCAGAGGAAGGCCATCCGGACGCTGCTGGCCTGGGTGCAGCGGAAAACGCGCAAGTGAGCCACCGCCCGCCTCCCTCCCTCCCCTCCCCATCCCCCAGGGCACAGCCAGGCAGGGGAGCAGCACCCCGGGTGGGCAACGCGAGGGGAGCTGGCGGCCACGCAGCTCTGCGCCAGGTCCATGCTGCCGCCCCGGGGAGCCGGCAGGGCAGGCCGTGCGGGGCGTGTTCGGGATTGTGCCCAGAGAGCCCGTTTGCAGAAAGAGGTTCTCAGGAAGCTCAGGAGCGGACGGACCCAAGAGCACATACGTGTTTTTTAAGAAAGCCCCAGGTGTCATCCAGTCTGCGCCCACTTAACAGCGGTAACAGGAAGGGCAGCTGCTGAGAGTCAGGGTGGGCCTGTCCAAAATGCACCCGCGAACGGGAGGGAGCCCAGTTCCCGGCCGCCCGTGAGCCTGCGCGGTGGTGGGCAAGGCCTTTAGCAGTTCGGTCCCGGGCCTTCAACCCGCAGTGGCCACCAGCCCTGGGGCCTCGGGCTGTGGGCAAGGCTGGGGCCACGCCGGGTGAGCTCCCGGTGAACCGCGGTCCCACCGGCCACAGCCCAAGGTGGTAACATTCCCCCGCTGCCTCGCAGGGTGGATAAGCTGAGATGATAGAGACCCCCCTCCCCCCAGGAAAGTGCCCACGTGGTCCCAGCACCACAGAGATCCAGGCCCTTCTCCCCGTGTGCTGGGCGAAAGGTGAAAGAAAGGTGGGGAGGGAGGCTGGATCCTGGCGTTGTGATCGGGGGCAGAGATGGCAGAGCTGATGTCTGCGAAAGCCCTTACATGCTGTTGGAAAAGAAATCAGTCCTGTGAACCGGGAGATCAGGTTCCGTTCCCGGTCAGGTCACAGGTCCGCGTGGCAGGCCCGATCCCCAGTGCGGGGTGTGCAGGAGGCAACCGGTCAACATTTCTCTCTCGCACCCATGTTTCTCCCTCTCCCTGTCCTGCTCTCTAATAAAAGTAAATCAACCAAAGAGAGCCGGGTGATGAGGAAGGGGGTGTCTTGGGGGTGAAGCCGAGGTTCTGAGTCTCCCTGGCTGCAGGCCACGGCGGCAGGACTCTGTGCCGGGGGTGAAATGTCACAGGGGAGGGCACACAGCACCCCGAAAAAGAAGCTGGGGAGCCCCGCAGGCCCAGAGCTCCATTATCGTCTTCCCGGCGTCGGTGCCCAGCACAGACACACTTGGGGCCGCACGGTGCTCCTGCGTTTCAGCTTCTGTGACTCTTAACGATCCCCGAATTAAAAAAAGTCTGGCGGTGGGTCTGTTTGCAGAACGCGGGGACCGCAGTGGGGAGACGGGCAGGTCTCTGGACGGTTTCTAAAGGAAACGGGTGCCAGCAGCTCGGCTCTCTGCGTCCCTCACAGGGGGCATTAGCTGCTGCTTGGTGGGTGGCTCCCCGTGCTGTCTATGTGGCCCGTCGGGTGGCCACTCTTGGGGTTCACACTAGTTTTCACTACGGCCACCACCAGGAGGTCCCAATGTGTGTGTGGGGGTCCCTGTTTATCCCTGAGGCCTGGCAGGTGCCGGACTTGCCCAAGGCCACAGCCCAGGGCAGCAGCTGGGGGCAGCCCGGGGGGCAGGGACTTTAGTGCAGCACAGACTGCCTGCCATTTGGACCGTTCTTTTTTTTTTTAATATATTTTTTATTGATCCTTTACAGAGAGGAAGGGAGAGGGATAGAGAGTTAGAAACATTGATGAGAGAGAGACATCGATCAGCCACCTGCTGCACACCTCCTACTGGGGATGTGCCCGCAACCAGGATACGTGCCCTTGACCGGAATCGAACCTGGGACCTTTCGGTCTGCAGGCCAACGTTCTATCCACTGAGCCAAACCAGTTTTGGCCGGACCGTCCTTGATAAGATAGACAGGACAATATTGCTCCCCGTCTGCCCGGACCTCAGGGACCACGAATCCTCTGGGCCTCCTTGTAGGACGCGCACCTTTTTCTCGCGCTCGTCCGGAGGGAAATGCGCGGCTCCGTGCTGCTCTCGGGGGTTCAGGCTCCGGGCACCCACGGAGGGAGGCCCCCGAGGCTGCTGCGTGCTGACCTGTCGGCGGTGGCGGCGGCTCTCTTTCCCGCTGCTTCCCCGCAGGTACGGCGTGGCGGTGCAGGACTTCACGGGCAGCTGGAGGAGCGGGCTGGCCTTCCTGGCCGTGATCAAGGCCATCGACCCCAGCCTGGTGGACATGAAGGCGGCCCTGGAGGACTCCATGCGGGACAACCTGGAGAAGGCTTTCCGCATCGCGCACGACGCCCTGCACATCCCCAGGCTGCTGGAGCCCGAAGGTAGCGGCGGCCGCGGCTCTCGCCGCTCTTCCTCCTCCCAGTCCCCTCGGCCTGCGCCGCACACGCTGTCCGTCCCGGTAGGAGATACAGAAAGATCCCAGGGAGACGTTTTGTAACGCCCGCATTCCTGCTGTGGAGGTCCTTTCTCCAGCATTTTCTATGCACCTCATTACAGTTTCAAAAACATAATGGGGTCGCTCCGTACCTGCCTGCTTTTGTCTCCTTTTCACTTGACACTGTAACTCGGACATCAGTGTTTTGCGTGTGGCCAGCGTGTCTCCATCGCCTCTTTGTATTGGCTGCATCGCGAACATCTCATGGGCTCTCCCGCCCCCCGGTGCGCCCTGGCCGTGCGTTAGCGGCGGTCCTGTGTGCACCTCGCTGAGCATCTCGCTGGAGAAGCCTCGTGCCTCTCAGTTACTCCCTCAGGCCACGCGTGGAGTGACATGTTGGAAAGGACACCCCCTTTCCCGGCCCGTGGCTGTCACTGTTAGAGTGCTCCTCAGTGGGTCCGGCTGGTGGGGGGCCCCTCCAGCAGCGAGGAAGGGTCCTGGGTGACAGAGCTGCTGTGAGCTCGTGGCTCCCGGTGGAGGGACGGAGGAATAATGCATGACCTAGGGGATGAGGAGTCCTGGGTGCTATCGCAGGCCCCGGTCAGCAGCCTCAGTCCAGCGGTCCCCCTCTCGGCCCGCTCGCCATCCCGTGTGTAAGACAGGAAAAACGGGGGCTCCTTCTCACCGGGCACCCCGCGATCCTCTTTGAAGACCGCGTGCTCGTGTGTCCTTCTAACGCCCGTGTCTCTCTCCACAGACATCATGGTTGACACGCCGGACGAGCAGTCCATTGTGACTTACGTGGCGCAGTTTCTAGAACACTTCCCGGAGCTGGAAGCTGTATGTTGGTTTTCCTTGCCTTTCACTCTGAAACTGTCCATGTCCATCCGCTGAACCCAGCCGGGCGCGGGCTGTGTTGTTCGAGGAGTAAGAACCACCAAAACCTGATCTCATGCGTCGCCCTGCCCCACGTTAATTTCAAAATCACGTATGACGTGTACTGTGCGGAAAGCGGGACGGGGAGTGAGGCAGCCACGCCTCTCGCAAACCTCTTCACGTACCAGCTGTGTGAAGGTTCTAAGAGACGCTCGCATGTCGTAAGGGTAACTTGCCTGATTTTTTAGGTGTCAGATAGAACATTTTAGCAGTCTACCAGATGAGGGTGGAAATTTATAAAAGACAGTGTTCAAAGCACACTTTTAATAATTATTTTTTAAATGTATTTTTTTTTATTTCAGAGAAGAAGGGAGAGGGAAAGAGAGATAGAAATAGCAATGTCAAGAGAGAATCGTTGATTGGCTGCCTCCTGCATGCCCCTGATCAAGCCTACAACCCGGGCCTGTGCTCTTGATTGGAATCAAACCTGGAATCCTGCAGTCCACAGGCCAACACTCTATTCACTGAGCCAAACTGGCTAGGGCTGTTATTATTTTTATAATAATACTAGAGGCCTGGTGCACAAAAATTTGTGCACGGTTAACCCTAACCCTAAGACCTGGCTGGTGATCAGGGCCAAGCAGAGCCTCTGGCTGCCAGCTGGGGCCTTTGTTCATTCCACGCTGCTCCTTGGTGATCATAGCGAGCGATAGAACTCCTGGTCTCCTGGCTGAACTCCTGTGGGGACACTTTGCATATTAGCCATATATATATATATGTATATGTATGTATATATATATATGTGTGTGTGTATGTATATATACAGCTACACAATTTAATATATTAGACTATAAACACACACATATATATATACACATATATATACATACATATATATGGCTAATATGCAAATATATGTGTGTGTGTATTTACTGTATATATTATATAATGCCTATATATATATAAAAACCTAAGAAATTGTTCAACTGTTTGACCGGTAGCTCTGGCCCACACTGACCACCAGGGGCAGATGCTCAATGCACAGGCATGGAAACATGGAACAGACTGATGAACCTCAGAGAGAAGAGAGTGGGGGGAGGGCGGGAAGAGATTAACGAAAGATCTTCTATGTATACTAGAGGCCCGGTGCATGAATTCATGCACCTGTGGCATCCCGCAGGCTGGCCTGTGGGGATTGGGCTGAAACCAGCAGTTCAACATCCCCCGAGAGGTCCCGGATTACGAGAGGGTGCAGGCCAGGCCCAGGGACCCCACCGCTGCACCAATGTGTGCACTGGGCCTCTAGTATGATATAATAATACTTTGTAAGTTTCCTAGTCCATGACTAAACTCAGGGATACTTAGCCCTGAGCTCTTAAAGGTGTAGGCAAAGTTTGAAACCAACTCACACTTCTGGTATTTGTAGGCATCACAGCCAGGATTCAGCTTGGGTCTCCCCAGGGCTGCAGACTGGGGCAGGGGAAGGAGAGGTGGGACCTGAAAAAGTCTCCCTGAGCCCCAGAACACAGTGCGTCACCACAGAACGGTCCACGCACATCCCCAGGGGACGACAGACGACAAGTTCCACCTGATGCAGGCACCCATCAGACTGTTCCTTGGCATTTCAGCTGAGCTTAGTTCATTTCAACAGACATTCTCTAAGCCCTAGCCACCCGTGTACCAAATACTGTGCCCAGCTTTGATGCCCCGGTATATGGTTTATTTTGGTTAAATGTACCACGTGCACTTGAAAAGAAGGTGTCTTATGCCCTGAGAGAATTCACATTCTTTAAGCATCAATGAGGGCGGGTGGGTTAATGTGCTGTTCTCCTATTCTATAGGCATATTGCTATTTTTTTCTTCTTTTCCTATCAGTGAGTGTAGGAGAGAAATGTTTAATGTCTCCAGCCCATGATTGTGGGTTTATTTTTCTTAGCGCTGTCAGTCTTGGCTCTGTGTATGCGGAAGCCGTGCTATCAATGCGTACACATTCCGGATGGTTGTGTCATCCTGGGGACAGGTGGTTGTAGTTTTACGCAGGTTCTTTCTTCCTCTTGCCGGGTACTTTGTCACAGAGAAATATGTAGCCATACCAGCTTGCTCATGCTGTTTACATGCTATATCAATTTTTTATTTTTTTAAATATTTGTATTGATTTCAGAGAGAAAAGGAGAGGAGAGAGAGAGGGATAGAAACATCAATGATGAGAGAGAATCACCCATCAGCCGCCTCCTACATGCCCCACACTGGGGATCAAGCCCACAACCTGGGTACGTGCCCCAACAAGGAATCGAACCCTGACCTCCAGGTTCAGAGGGGGGTGCGTTGTACCTCACCGCCTGCTGACGCCGCGCGGCCCTGTGTTTCTCTCTGCAGGAGGATTTCGTGGACCCGGATAAAGACGCCCCGATCGAGTCCACCTTCGTCCGCATCAAAGACACGCCCTCGGAGCAGGAGAGCACCGTCTTGTACGTGACGGACGACGGGGAGCGGGCCTACACCGTCAGCCACGACACCAGCCACCCGCCCCCATCCAAGGTCTTCGTCTGCGACCAGCCCGACCGCGGGAGGGAAGGCCGCCCGGGGGGAGGTCCTGGCCCCACGCCCGTGGACAGCCTGGCCGAGGCCGTCTGGCCGGGCCTGGACCGGAGCCCCCACGGGGCCTCGGAGAGGACCTGCAGCCTCATCGAGCCGCCTCCGGAATCTTCCATCCTATCCAAAAAGGACTACCACCGGTCCAGCTCCCTGCCCGCCAAGAAGACGGTGCACTTTGAGACGGACCTCTACAAGGACGCCTCCTGCAGCAAGGACCCCGTCCACAGCCAGGACTTGAGCTTCGACGGCAGCCTGAGGGGGATCAAGGACTGGTGGAAGCAGGACAGGCTCGTCCCGGAGGTCGCCGAGGAGAAACCGCGGCCGGACGCCCCCGGGGCCCCGGCGGTGGTGGCCTCAGAACCGGCTCTGGTTGATATGTCCCCGGCGGACAGCCAGACCGGGCCTTCTCCCGCTCCCCGGAGCTCTGCCCCCGGGAGCGGAGCCTCAGAGCAGCCAGCCAGCCCGGGCGAAGAGAGCGGCCCCCCGACGCTCCCCGGAGAGGAGACCCTGACTCAGGCCGAGTCCTCGGAGACGGTGCTGCTGGAGGTGACGCTGCAGACCGCGGAGGAGGTGATGGACGAGGAGGACGACTTTGAAGGCATCCCCCTGAAAGCCTCCAAGTTTAACAGTGACCTCGTGGACTTTGCCTCCACCAGCCAGGCCTTCGAGGAGGACCAGCCGCCCCCGGAGGACCGGCCCGCGGAGGCCGAGCTTCCCGAGGAGCCGGCGGAGAAGCCGGGCAAACGGAGAAGCAAAGTCGCGCACCGGATGGAGGCGTCGGACATGCCGCCGAGGAAGCCCGGGCTGGAAGACCTCTGCTGCGTGTGGTCCCCCGGGGAGGACCGGAAGCCGGAGGTGTACGAAAAGGCCAAGCGCAAGTCCCCGCGGCCCCCGCGGGGGGAGGAGAGGGGGGCGGCGGCGGCCGAGGACCCCCTGGAGTTCGACGGAGACCTGCCCTCCACCCCGCCCAGCAGCCAGATCAGCCTGGAGACCCTGGGCAGCCGCAGCGAGGAGGGCCTGGACTTCAAGCCCTCGCCGCCCCTCTCCAAGGTCTCCGTCATCCCCCACGACCTCTTCTACTACCCGCACTACGAGGTGCCCCTGGCCGCCGTCCTGGAGGCGTACGCCGAGGGCCCCGAGGACTACAAGACCGAGGACCTGGACTTCGAAGACCCCGAGGACTACCTGTCTGACCTGGAGCAGCGGGGGGAGGAGGACGAGGACGAGCCCGAGGCCTCCGAGAGCAGCGGCAGCTTCGGGGGGCTGGGGGAGGAGCTCTCGCCCCACGCCCCCAGCCAGCAGCCAGACCGGGGCCCGGGGACCCGGGGGGCTCTGCCAGCCGCGGACCCTCCCCCCACCCTGGCCCCGGAGGACCACCAGCTGAGGGACGACAAGGCCCGTGTCCCCTCGGAGAGCCAGCAGGTACGGGGCCGCCACCTGGGGAGCTCTGCCTCGTGGGGCTCCGCTCCTGTCCCCCCAGCACAGCCCCTCTCCTGGGGCCCCGCCAGGCTCCTGGGCTGGATGGCCTCTCCCAGGAGAGGTGAGCGTCTGCAATTCAGGTTTGGACTCTGGAGACACCCCGCGCCCCTCTACAGGGCCTGCAATCGGGAGACAATGTTGTGTTTTGCATGGTGGTTCAGGGTGAAAGGTGAAGGTAAGGTGCACCGAACCCCAAGATAGACGACGATGCTCTGGCTCTCGCAGTGGAGCAGGTGGGGAAGGGTAGGGGGGGAGAGGTCCCCGAGGAATGAACCGCTGCCTCTGGGAGGCCCCGGAGGAAGGGGTCGGAGGAGCCTTAGGAGGAGGGCATTGGGGCCGAGGCCAGCGTGGGCGCTTGCGTTGATGGATGTGTCAGCTCTTGGGGCGCCCTCACTCTCTGTCCACCTTGGGATGGAGGAGAGGCTGGATGGTTCCCCAGGGCCCCCCTGCTATCGCCCCATGTGCCCCGATGTGAAGGAACCCGATCCCGGTCCTGCACCCCACCCTCCCTGCTCTCTGCTGGCTTGTGGGAAGCCAGCCCTGTCCCAGAAGGCTCTTCCTGCCAGAAACCCCAAGATCCAGGGGTTAGAGATGTCCCTGAGGGAGTTCAGGTCTTGGGCTCCTCAGATGGGGGGGGGGAGGGCAGGCATGACAGCAAACGGGGCTCTTCTCTGGGAGGTTATGAGCCAGAAACCTCTTTTAGCACCAAAGACGGAGGACCGAGTGTTGGTGGAAAGAAAGCCGTGTTGCCTCTGCCCCTCTGTGATACCGGAAATGGCTAAGGAGGGGCTCAGGCCTCCCCCTGCCCCCGGCTGGCCGGCTGAACGCGGCCTCTGGCATCGCAGAGGTGGCGCTTCCTCTCTTCCGCTTGCCTTGCGGTCATTGCCAAAAGCAGGCTGCACACCTGCTCTGTGCCCGGCAGGTGGCCAGGTGATCTGGGTGGGGCTGGGAATGGAACTGGGAGACCCAGACCGGAACTCTGATACTTAGCCGGGTCTGCCTCTCCCGCCCCGATCTGCTCCCTTCTGCTCTCACCTGTCCACTGCGCCCAAGCCCACCGGTCACTGACCCCTGAGTGTAGCCCTGGCCTTGATGCCTGTGGGTCCACGGAGGGAGGGGGCGCAGCTTGGAGTGGCAGGGAGGTCTGTGAGCCTTGCCCCCTGGCAGCCAGGACAGCACAGGAGGGAGCATGTCTCTGGTACCTGGCCCTCCGTGAAAAAAAAAAAAAAATACACACACACACACACACACACACACACACACATAGTATATATATATATATATATATATACATATATATATATATACATACATATATATGTATGTATATATACCTTCCAAAGAGACCAGAACATGGCAGGTTCAGTTTTTTGTTTTTTTTAATGCTGATACACCTTTTATTTTTTTTAATTTTTTAATTAATTTTTTATTTTTTCAAACAGTGTTCTAATTATTTTTTTGTAATTTTTTTTCTTTTTTATTAATTTTTTATACATATCTCCCCATTGCCCCCTTCCTCCCAGGCATACCCCTACCCTCCATTGTCTATGCTCATTGGTTATGCTTATATGCATGCATACAAGTCCTTTGACTGATCCAGGTTCAGTCTTTAAAACAAAACGTGTCTCCTCATTTCGCCTCTCAGAAAAGGTACCGTTGATGATGGGGGAGGGGCTGGAGTTTCAATGCCGAGGGCCTTTCACTTCCCGCACGGAGCATTGTTCGGTGGCTGTCCACGCCTGGCCAGCCAGTCCTCTTAGTCCACCTCCTGCGGCCCCGAAGGAATTCTCCAGACCCTGCCCCGACAATTCCCACGCTTCTCGGTTTCACTCTGAGCACCGCCGACGGGTGCAGAGTGCCGGCTGTGCACGCCGCTCAGAGAACCTCCCAATCCAGTGAATGCCAGCGGCGCCCCGGGCCCCACCTTCGGCCGAGGGCACCGTGAGGGTCCCCCCACCAGCTGCACGCGTGTCTGTGTGCGCACCTCCCCAGACTCGGCGGCCTTTGCGCCCTGGGGCCCACCTGTGTCTCCGTGTCAGCGGGTGATGCTTGTGTGAAGGGTCCACCCCTGCCCATTGTGAGGGACATCCTGTACAGGAAGCACTGCCATGTTGCGGGAAGAGGCTGGTCATTATTGTACCCATTTGACAGACAAGGAAACTGAAGGTCAGAGAGATCCAGTCAGTCGCTCAAGGTCAGAGAGCTGACTTGGTCAGGGTTTTTAACTAGAGGCTGCAGACATTAAACCTCATGCCATTTCACTCACTGTCTGGAGCGTTGAACTCGTCACGGGACAGGTGTTGGGGGGCCGGGGGGACCCTCCCTTCCCCGCAGGCTGTGCTGGAGGGAACGCGTGGGAGAGGCAGAGTTAGAGGGGCCCCCTCTGGGCCTCGGGACCCAGGCGCTGGGTGGTGTCCCTCGCTCGGGATCTGGGCATGAGATGCTGACTGCCACCTGGTTGTCTCGTCCTTGATCCCAGGAAGGCCCAGCCTCGGAAGACGTCAGAAACCCCGTAGAAGAGAAAGCGACGGAGGAATCGGTCAGCAGCAAAAAAAAGGAGAAAAAGAAGCACGTGGATGACATCGAAAGCCCGGTTCTGTTCGCCCCCGGGACCGTGCGGTCCTCGGATGACCTGGAAGAAGATCCCGGCTTCTACAGAGTCCCCTCCAGGTACGCATCCCGTCTCCTCGCCCGGGAGACGCAGCTCCAGAGAGAGAGAGGGGGGGGGGGTCTCGAACCCAGCACACTATTAGTTTCTGACGTGACGGAGTTGGGAGAGGGACTGGCAGCAAAGGAAACTCGTAAGAAGGGTTTTCTGATTCGCCCCAAGTTCATCCGGCCAGGTGGCCTTGTGCCAGAATCAGAAACCGACTCCTCAGCTCTCCGCCCGGGTCCCCGCTGCCCTCACCCTCACGAGACCTGCTGGGGAGCAGCACGGGGAAAGGGGGGCCCCTCTTTCCCCAGGTCCCCTCGGGGGAGTGGCAGTGAGCAGAGACGTGGCTGGCCCACGGGAGGGGCGGGGTGTGGAAAGCCATGGCCTTGGAGACTCGCTGGCCGGCCCGGCCCACAGATGGCAGCAGGTGGGCCGTAAGAAGTGGGGCGTCGCAGACTGGCCGCGTCTCCCCAACTTGGCAGCGCTGAGCCGCGTGAGTCCCGAGGGAACCTTGCCTCGCTGTCCCATGGAGGTTGGACTTCAGTTCTGTGGCTTCGCCCAGGGGTTTGGTTCTAAAGAGCGAAGGGTGGTTCCTTTGCCTCCGGGAGGACCATGAACTTGAACTGACCGGCACGAGGGGTGTAGCGTGGTACATCTGCTCTGTCTCTCCGAGGCCACCGGGTGGCCGGATCTGTCCCAGGGAAACACTTAACGGCTGCCTTTCAGGGACCCTGGCCTCTCCCCGTCACCACTCCTTGTCACGTGGTCTGTCTGCCCTCTGTGGTCACGCCTCTCCCCTGCGTTTTCTCCTTACCTCCCGGCACCCCCAGAGGCAGGGTCAGGATTGGGCCTCGTGGTGGCGGGCAAGGAGGCTCGCAGCCGGGTTTCAGACTCAGGCCTGGGGGACTGCACCCCCCACATGCTTTCCTGCCCCTCTCGGCCTGTCGGGGAGCCATCCTGGCTGCTGTTGAGGTTTGCATGTGGGGTGTGATTAGCCCAGACCGGAGATCCGAGGTGTGGCTGACAGATGCCCAGCCTCCTGCCTCCCCTCGGCCCTGCTTCGGTAGTGGGGGGCAGGGGGAGGTTAGGGGGGCCTGGGGAGCCCACAACGGGAGACTGCTGCCAGCTTTGGCCCTGACTCCAGAGTCCCTCTCCCTGCCCCTTGCATGACTGTCCAGCAGACACGTATGTCTGTCACCTACCTGATCACAACCTGGGGAGGGGCCGAGGGTCACTCGCCCGGCCGCTCAGCTTCTCCCGAAGCCAATCAGTGCTCAGTTGACCTGTGGGCAGCTTGCCTGTGAGGGTGTCCGCTCGGCTGGGGGACGTCCGAGGAGGTGAGGCACCGCTCTGTCCTGCAGGGCCTCCTGCTAGAGAGAGAGGGGACGCTCCTTCCAGCCCTTCTAGGACTAGGACCGCAGGTGTCAAGAGGCAGGCGGGGTTTTTAGGGTTCGACCGCAGGCGGCTGGAGGAGCTGCCGGTGGCACCGGTTCCGAAACGTGTATTTGTCTTTCAGGACTAGCCACAGCGACTCCAGCATTTACGTTCGGCGACATACTAACAGGTCTTTGGAATCGGTTAGTATGCGAATTTCTTCTTCTTCTGAGCGTCACTGCTAGTCACTTCCTTCCCACCTTCCTCCTCCCCAGCACGCAGCAGCTATACTTTTGGATAGCAGGCAAGCACCTCGGAATCTTATTGTTCAGCACAGTGCCATCGAATGTCCCGTTGGGGCACGAGGGGATGTAAATAAAGTGATGATTTTAAAGCCCAAAGGTCTCTTTGTTATAAAAAAAAGTAATAATAAATGCAGCCAATGCCCCCACCCCCAGCACCCCCAGAAAGAGCAGTTCAGTGACCGGTGGTGCAACCATAGCGGAGGGTCCTTGACGCTTGCAACAATGTAGCTCTGATTGTGTGGGGACCCAAAGCCCCCTGATCCGCAGGCAGCCCCGATTCAGGGGATGGGACCACCCGTTGGGGGGTTGGGGGAGCAGGGGAGAGGAATGTGGACACGGCTTAGCACTTGGCCTTGGGAACCAGGTGTTGGCAGTGTTGAGAGAAGGAGGGCGTGCTCGGCTCTGTCTGTCGAAAGTCATTCTGTTTTCTGTTTCAGAGATTTCGTTCGTCTTTACTAACCGGGTTGCGGGGTTTTGTTTGTGAATTTCACTGTAGGATCACTCTAGCTATGTTCAGTTGAGGAACGCAGCCGATCTGGATGACAGAAGAAATCGAATGTTAAGCAGGTGGGTGGGTGGGGTTTCAGGACCCCCTTTCTGTGCTAAGTGTGCGGCCAACCTTCTGCCAAAGGTGGGTGCCGCCGGGCGAGGCTCTGTCCATAACAAAGCGGAGTCTGAGAGAACGCCCCAGAATAGGACGGTTCCGGGGAGGGACGAGGGACATTACAGCACAGAACGCGCTGCTGCATTTAGAGGCGGGTGTGGGTCACGCACCTGCACGTGCCGGGGTGTGTGTGTGGGGGTGAGATGGGGGGTCCCGGAGAGAGCCAGGCAGGACGGAAGGGGGTGACCCGTGGACACGCCACCGCGCCTGACAGCCCCGTGCCTTCTGTCGCCCCTGCAGGTACAATACTCAGAAGCTCACTGAGCTGATTTTACAGTTTTATGGCATCAGAGCAGACATGAAGAGGGAGTGCAAACATGCCAGGATGTCCATGAAAGTATCTCTCACACAGAGGACGAGCTAAGCTGCCGCCCGCCGCCCGCCGCCCGCCGCCCACTTAGGACCTAGCGAGCCAGGGGGCCCCTGGCGCCCAGGCAGACCCGCTCCTGTGCCCACTCCTGACTTGCTTCACGTTATAGATCTTTTTTAAATGTTTGCGCGGGTTTGAATGGGCTGGGGAGGGCTTCGCCAACCGGAGGGGAAACCCCAGCCCCGGGGGCGCTGTGCTAGACTCCCCCCTCGCCGGTCCTCACAGAGAGGCCAGACGGTGTCCCGCTCCTGCCGCCACGTGGGGAGATGAAGTCACGTTTTCCATGAGGCTGGGCACGCTCCTGGGGAAAAGCGCTTTTCGCTTTTATGGGGAGTCGCTCGGGAAGTTGGAACCTGCCCCGGGGGTGGGGGGGGACGTGCAGTCAGTTTTCCACGTTGTTTTTTTAAAATGTATTTTTACTGGCTTCAGAGAGGAAGGGGCAGGGAGAGAAACCTCAGTGATGAGAGAGAATCCTGGATTGGTGGCTGCTTCCCGCACGCCCCCTCCCCATAGGGATCGAGCCCGCAACCCGGGCCTGTGCCCTGAGCGGGAATGCATTGGGGACTTCCGGTTCACAGGGGATGCTCACCCGCTGAGCCCCACACCAGCCGGGCAGTTTCCGTGATTTTGAACATTTATTACTCTGGCGGTAAAGAAGATGGTTTAAGTTTTCTCCAAAAGCCGTTTTGAGAAAGAGAAAGCGACTCTGTCCGTTGTCCGTTTTCCGCCTGATGCACTGGGTTTCTTGGCCAAGGCTGATGGCAGCCCCACCCCCACCCCCACCCCCGCCCTGAGCCTGGCTTGTCACTGGGCAGGAACAGTTGGGGTAAAGCGGTGTTCCCTCTCAGAGCCTCCATCACAAGCCCCCAAAGTCCCCGTGAGCTTCACGCAGTGGTTCCCAGCACCCCTTCCAACCAGATGGTGTCCCCCAGCCCTTTCCTTGGTGAAAATTTGGAACTTCTGGGCTCTATCCACCAGGCAAGAGCTACAGGTCACTTTAATGCTGCCTTTTGTAACAAAAAAAGCAAAACAAAAAACAAAGAAAAAGAGAGAGAGAGAAGATGGAAAACTAATCTGACCCAAACCAAATCCAGTCATTAGTTATTTTAAAAGCCCAAAGCAAACCAAATCCACTCATTAGTTATTTTAAAAGGCCAAACCAAACGTGGTGGTCGTTTATGGTTGCTGGCTTTTGTTTCTGATGGCTGCATGCGTCCAAGTGACCTGACATCAGGGAAGGCTCTGCTCCTTAGCGACCCAGGAGCGCCCTCTGTCCCTAACAACAGGCCGGTCCGTGTCTAGCGGTGTGAAGGCCACTGAGCTGGAAAGGCAGGGCGTTAGACCTGGGCCAGAGCCCCGTCACCCAGGCAGTCAGGATGCCCCTCTGTGCCAGGGGCTGGCAGCTCCCGCCTCTGGGCCGCGGACGCCTGGCCCCCAGCGCCCTCCTGGGGCCGACAT
>PVJN01040291.1:0-19359 GCA_004026805.1 Lasiurus borealis | reverse complement strand
TGGCACCCCCACAATTCTGATGTTGGTACGCTTGAAGCTGTCCCAGAGTCTCCTTACATTATATTCACATTTTTTGGATTCTTTTCTCTTCTTGCTTTTCCAGTTGAGTGTTTTCTGTTTCTTTATATTTCAAATTTTTGACTTGATTCTTGCCTTTCTCTAGTCTGCTGTTAGGACTCTGTATATTTTTTATTTCAGTTAGTGTCTCTAGTTGGTCCTTTTTCATCTCCTCTTGGGACCCGCTAATTTTATGCATCATCTCTAGCATCTCTAGTTGGCTCTTTTGTATCTCTAGTAGGCTTTCGCTAAATTTATCCGCCTTTTCTAGCATATTCTTGAAAAACCTTATAAGCGTGGTTTTGAACTCTATATCCAGTCGTTTTTTTCCCTCCATTTCATTTGTTTTTGATCCCTTCCCTTGTCTTGGCATTTTCACTATGTCGGGGAAACATTTTTACTTGCAAAACCGCAGAAGCCTCTGTTGAGCTTGGGATGTGTGGAGTCTCAGGGCTTAAGGGACTGCCTTGCCTTCCAGTCGGCCCCACCCTCCACGGCCCCGGAGTCTCACGTGACTGGGTAATGGCTGGATCGGTCCTTATGCGAGCGCCCGCAGTGCCTCTAGACTGCTGCCTTTCCAGCTCCCCTGCTCCCCTCCCCGCCAGGACCACACAAGTCTAGATCTCCAGGGTTTCGCCCAAAACAGGGGCCCAGTGGACTCAGAAGTGGCACAGTTGGGAGGGTCTGTCTCCCGCCCAGTCGCAAAAGCCAGCAGCACAATCAGCAATCTGTCCTCAGTGTGGCGCCGGTGCCGTATGTGTGCGCGCGCGCGTGCTCGCCACCGTGACCAGGCTTCCTATCTTTTGCGACTCCCCTAAATTTCTGTGCACTTCTCCCTTTTCACAGTCCAAACTCCCCCCGTATGAGTTTCAGCTGGATCTGGGGTTTAGTGTTGTAGGATAAGGGGTTCAATGCCGTCGGGGGTCTCCGTTTCCCTCCCGCCAGAGAAAGCCAGCCAGGTACTCGGGCACCCGCTCTCTCAGCGCGCGCGTCTCCGTACCTCAGCTTTTTGCAGCTCCTCTGGGTCTCTGTGAACCCCTCTCTTTCCTTCTAGCTGTAGAACTTCCACTCAGCCAGCTTTCCTGTGGTTCTGGATGATGTCTGGTCTGTCTTTTAGTTGTAGTTTTGAAATTGTTGTGCGAGGCAGCAGTGTAGGTGTTTACCTATGCCGCCATCTTGGCTCCTCCCTATCCTATGTCTTTTGATTGGAGCATTTAATCCATTTTCATTTAAAGTTATTATTGATAGGTACTTATTTGTTGCCATTTTTATTCTTTATACCTGTGTTTCTTCTTCTCTTCCTATTTCTTTTTTTTTTTTACAGCAGACCCTTTAGCATTTCTTGCATTGCTGGTTTGGTGGTAATAAATTTCCTTAGTCCTTTTTTGTCTCTGAAGCTCATGATTTCACCTTCAATTTTGATTGATAGCTTTGCTGCGTACAGTATTCTTGGATTCAGACCCTTTCTTTGCATGACTTTGTATATTTCATTCCATTCCCTTCTGGCCTGATGAGTTTCTGTTGAGAAATCAGTTGCTAGGCTGATGGAGGTTCCTTTGTAGATAAATTTCTGTATCTCTCTGGCCGCTTTTAAGATTCTTACTTTGTCATTGGTGTTTGCCAGTGCTTTGGCATCAGTCTTTTGGGGTTCATTTTGCTTGGGACTCTGTAAGCTTCTTAGATTTGTGTGTTTTTTTTCTTTTCTTTTCTTTATCAGGAAAATTTTCTGTCATTATTTCTTCAAACAGGTTTTCTATTCTTTGTTCAGTTTCCTCTCTTTCTAGAACCTCTGTCATGCAGATGTTGTTTTGTTTTGTGTTATCCCAAAGTTCCCTAATGCTCTCCTCCTGCTTTTTATTATTTTTCTAGAAGTTGCTATACTTGAGTATTTTTTCCTATCTTGTCTTCTAGCTCACTGATGTGGTCCTCTGCTTCTTCTAGTCTACTTTTGATGCTTTCTATTGAGTTATTTATAGCAGCAATGTAATTTTTCTTTTTTTTTTTTTTGGTTATTCTTCATTTCCTCTTGGTTCTTACTCATATTGTCAAATTGTCTTCCATTCTTTTCAGCCATCTTATAACCATTTCTCTGAATTCTTTATCTGGCAGGTTGCTTGCCTCTATTTCCTTTACTTCCCTTTCTGGTGATGCCCGCTTTTCTTTCATATGAGGGCTGTTTCTTTGTCTGCCCACGGTCTCTCTTCTCTGAGTTTCTGGTTATGTAGTTCTCTCTCACCTGCATTCATTTAAAGGCACATACAACACAACCAGGTACAACACACAAGGCACTGAACATAAATGTATTTACGATATTAAAAGCTACAAGTAAAGGTGACCACCTGAAAGACACTTATTAGGGTATAGGAGAGAAATAAGAAGATTGGAAATAAGAAAAAGAAATAAAAGAAAAGAAAGGAGTGCCAAAATGAAATTGGGAGATGGGATAATAAAGAAAAAAGAAGAGAAAAAAAAACAAGAGAGGAAAGAAAGAGAATAAGAAAGAATAGGGGAACAAATTATATATGTGAGGATAAAACTGCAATAGAACAGCCTTTAATCCCAACAAATAACTGGAGATTAATACAAACTACAAACAACAACTAATATAAAGGAAGACGAGGGAAAACAGAGGTAAAAAACAAACAAAAACATAAAAAACAACAGCAAAATAAAACAAGAGAAATAAGCAAAACAATCTCACAAAAAAGTATAGAAAATTGATATAATCAACATTCAAGCAAATAACAACAAAAGGACCGAGAGAAAAACAATTTTTTGGATAGTGAAGACAGAGAAGAGAGAGGTGTGTATGGACTTAGAGCAGGGGATTGGAAATTAGATATATAAGTGGGGTGAAATTTTAACAGGGAGTAAAAAAAAAGAATAGGAAAATCTAAAGTAGGAAAAGCATAAGAGAAACAAGACAACAAAATGGGAAAAGTTAGGAAGAGAGTGATGGTATAAAATTAAGATTGATATAGAGTAAACTCGTGCTAAAGGAAAGATGAAAATAGAATGTAGAATTCTAATCCCAAAGAAAAATAAAGAGAAAATAAAATTACACTTTTTTTCAAAAGGTAAATTAGTAGTAGTAATAATACTGATTGAAAATAAAAATGTAATAATTATAAAGGTAAAATAAATTGAGGAAAAAAGAAAAAATTAATTTCTTAAGGATGAAAAAATAAAAATTAAAAATATAGAATGTGCAGTATTAAAGGTCATTCACTTCCTCTTTTGTTCTCTTTGGCATGCCTATTTCCTTGTCAGGATGGTATTGCAGTTCCCTGCATTCCACTGGTGCCCAGTTTTGTAAGCCAGTCCTGGTTTTTAAACAGGTGGTGTGTCTTAATCACTTTTTTCTTTTGTGATTACACAAGAGTCATTTTGTGAGTCAGCCCCTGGCTGGAAGTGTTTTGAGATTGACCTCCGAGACTGTAAGTCTTCTCTAGCCTGTGCTTAGATCCTGCTTTCCTGTGGCACTCAATACCGGTTTGTGGGAGTGGGCTGCTCCAGAGCTGGTTCTCCAAAGGTCACTCCCCGCTCTGATCCTCAGGTTCCAGAAAAACAACTTTCCCCTGCAGTTCCCAGGTGTCCCCAGCTGGCTAATCCTATGTATTGGGCTTAGCAATCAGAAGCAAGGATCTGAAGAGGAAAGAGTGCAAGTCTGCGCAGTCCCCCTTCCCTGTTCCTGTCCAAGCAGCTGGCACACTTCAATAACTCCCAGGCTGTCTCTCTGTGTCAGATCAAAATGGGTTGCTTTCTAGAGATCCCCTCTGTTAGCAGCTCTGAATACCCCCTTCCACATTCATGGACCACGTCAGTCCCAACAGCTATGGATTCCTCTAGGTGCAGATCTCCCCCAGTCCTCCAGCTCCCACAGTGCACGCCTTTCTGTTCTGTGAAATATGCCCTTTCTGTGTGGAGTGTAGAGCTCCTCTGAATCCAAGTGTTTTCGCCAACTGGGGAGCTGTGCTCTGGGGCTTGTAGCTGTTCGATGGGTGCCACAGCTGTAGTTTTCTGGCTTCTGTAAACATCCACTTTTTTCTTTAAGATAGCGCGGTCTCTGCGTCTAAGCTGGAGGCTCCAGGAGAAAGAACCCAGCAGCAGTGGGGCTGCCCAGTCAGGAAAGCCCCATCCAGCAATCCCTCACCTTCTCCTGGAGGATAACTGTCCCTTAACTTGCCAACAAACACTCCTAGTGTGACCTTCAGCTATTCTCCCTATCTGCTCAGGGACAAGGCTCAGACAAATCCATCTATTCCGCCACCATTTTTTTTTTATCTCTTGCAAGTGGTTATTCTTAATTCTAGTCCTCTGAAAGTGGACTAGGACTGAGGGATCTACTGTTTATTGTCATCAGAGCATGTATTCACTTCCTCCCTTACCTGGTGACCTCCATATCTGGAGAATTTCTTCCACAACAACTGGCCCTGATTGTACTGTCAATCACACTGGCTTGCCCCTCATAACATCCTCAAGTGTGAGCAGATGGCTCTGGCTGCTATCGTCATAAGCTTAAGGGTAGGTCTATGACCCAAGCAGAGCCAATTGGAATATCTCCTGAGGTGATTTAAAACTAGGTCTGTCAATGACCATCTTTTCCACAAAAAGGGATGAGTGAGACATAATGAAGCTATTACACAGTGGCGGGAGTGAGTCAGATATAAAGGAGGTGGGGTGAGAGGGAAAGAAAGGGAGAGAGAGTTACTAAATCCAGATTCACTCATGGAATATCCAATTATGAGCTAATAAATTCTGCCTCTTTGTTTTTCTGGTAACTTTTAAAAATATATATATTATTATTGATTTCAAAGAGGGAAAGAGAGAGAGAGATAGAAACATCAATGATAAGAGTGAATCATTGATCAGCTGCCTCCTATATGCCCTCTACTGGAGATTGAGCCTGCAACCCAGGCATGTGCCCTTGACCGGAATCGAACCTGGGACCCTTTAGTCCTCAGGCCAATGCTCTATCCACTGAGCCAAACCAGCTTGGGCACTGGTTGCTTTTTTAACTGGTTTGAAGTGAGTGTCTGCTATTTGCAACGAAAAAGAAATAGTACTTTTGTATTTATTATCAGTTTTCTCCACAAACATCTAAGGTCCACGGGAGCAGGAACTTTGGTTCCTGGTTGAATTCCAAGGACTTAGAACAGTGACTATAACACATTAGCTCAATCAATATTTGTTAAATTAATAAACAAACCATGAATATGAATCTCCATGACCAGAACCTTGCTGTAGCAGTCTGAGATAGAATTTGTGTTCTGTTTTCCAGAATTGTGGTCAAAGTATCATAGCAATGAAACTAGTTCTCACCAGAAGAATGAGAGCAGAAGTGGTACATGTCACTTCTGGATCAAGGTGACTATGCATTGGGGTTGAAATCTTCCACCCTAAGCTCCTTAAGTCACCACTAGTGGAGACCCAACAAACCTTCATTCGAATGAGTTGTGAATAAGAAACATTTTTGCTTTAAGCCACTAAGATTTGGGGGTTCTTTCTTAGTTAAGCTACCCTGACTATTACACATAGCCTCCTCCCTCTCCCACACCCCCATAACCTGTCTCATTCCTCTAATCCGTCTCCAAACTAGAGTGAATTTTCTATTTGTGATTCTCTCTCCTTAACATCACGTAGGTTTCCTAAGGCCCTAAGAAAAAGTCAAAACTTACAAGTGAGACATTCAAAGATTTTTCTAACAATTTAAGGGAACTCTCTGGGTTCATTTTCCAAAATTTCCCTGATGGACCTTCTGGCCTAAGCACTTTCCCTTCTTACCTCTAACAAAACACAACAGAGTCTCATTTCTTCTGCTCTCTGCTCTTGCCAGCCTGTCCCCTGAGATGCTTCTCACGGCAGGGCTGTGCTTGGGATCAGCAGCTTGGCTGGGTCCTGATGGGTGATGCAGGTCAGCATTCACTGAAGAACCAGGATTCAGCTCAGTGCCCAGGCTAAAGCAGGACCTGGACTTCAGAATGTCAATTTTTCATTTTTTTAAAAAACTTACCAGTGCATCTTAGGTTATTTATGGAGGCCTTCCTTCCTTCCTCTTTTTCTTCCTTCCTTCCTCCCTTCCTTCCCTCCTTCTCCTTCCTTCCTTCCTTCCTTCCTTCCTTCCTTCCTTCCTTCCTTCCTTCCTTCCTTCCTTCCTTCCTAAAAATATTTTTATAGATTTCAGAGAGGACAGTAGAGGGAGAGAAAGAGATAGAAACATCAATGATGAGAATAATTGATTGGCTACCTCCTCATGCCCCCTACTGGAGATCAAGGCCTCAACCCCGGCATGTGCCCTTGACCAAAATTAAACCCAGGACACGTCAGTCTGCAGGCTGACATTCTATCCACTGATCCAAACCAGTTAGGACCAGTTTTTCTTCTTCTTTTTTTTTCAGGATATTTACTGACCCGTTGTCTGATGATGTTTTGAGATACGAGCCCTGGCCTCTTCAGTTACCAGACAGAGTCCAAAATCTGGGGGTCATGGAACTCCATATCATATCTGAGCACCTCAGTTCCCTGTCCTACCCTGGATTCCCAGGGTCTCTCCTTGTCCGTTTATCCTAGTGCCTCAGATTCCCCCATGGGTGCATTTGGTTTATTAGAATAGAAATAGGAAGAGAAATTTTTTAAATTTATTTATTTATTTATTTTAAAATATATTTTATTGATTTTTTTACAGAGAGAAAGGGAAAGGGATAGAGAGTTAGAAACATCGATAAGAGAGAGACATCGATCAGCCGCCTCCTGCACGCCCCCTACTGGGGATGTGCCCGCAACCAGGATACATGCCCTTGACCGGAATCGAACCTGGGACCTTTCAGTCCGCAGACCGACGCTCTATCCACTGAGCTAAACCGGTTTCGGCTGGTCCATATTTTTAAATGTAGACCAGTTACTTCAGATCTACTCCCTTCTGAATGGCTCCATACACACTCATTTTACAGCTGGGGAAACTGAGGCACAGTGGGGGTGTGTGTGCTTGATCAAGACGATAGGGGCAAGGCTAGGATTCCTCTTTAGAAGTCTCAGAAAGTACCCAGGGTATTCTGTGGCTGACCAAGTGGAGGAATGTGTTTTGGCAGGAAGAGAAAGTACATGGAATGGGTGAGGCATCAGAATGGAGTTTCAGTAAAACTTCTCAGGAGATTAAGTGTCCCTGCCTGCTTTGTCCCTAGAGTTTATAACCAACTCAAGAAGGGCGTGAAAGAAACATGCCCAGGAATGTCTACAAACACAGGAACTCTGTCCAACACTTTTGCCCCCTCTTTATAACTGTGCCCCTTCCCTGAGCCACAGCAGGCTGGGGACCTTGCAGAAGATCCTTCTCTGGCCTTCATTTTCAAGTGTCATATAGGCGAAGAGGTCCCTTCTGTTATTCTGAGATGGACATTGGAGCCAGACAACAGGCTTGGATTCAAGCCACACCTCTGTCACCTACTTGCTGATAACCTTGGATGAGTGGCTTAGCATCTCTGAGCTCCACTGTTTCCTCTGTGAAATGGGGGTTAAGTGGCACAGGACTGTCAAATACCTGGGCAGCGCTGGCTCATAGTAGGCTCTGTAATGAGGGCATTCTTATCATTGTCATGACTGTTGTTAAAAGGATTATTATTGGCGTCAGTGCGAGGAAAGCTTATTGTTTAAGGACTTTGGAGCCAGGCAGACCTGGCTCAAATCCATTTCTGCCATATTCTAACCCTAGTTGGAGCTCATCCCAATCTGAGCTGTTTCCTCATATAGAAAGGAATCAATAAGATCATAAGTGTAAATTGCTAAGTGCAATGCTGGGACTAAGAAGGGCTCTGTCATTGTCAAGTATTATTATTTTATGATCCTATGATTCTGACAGTGTCTACTTTTTTTTTCAAATATATTTTTATTTATTTCAGAGAGGAAGGGAGAGGGAGGGAGAGATAGAAACATCCAAGATGAGAGAGAATCATGGATTGGCTGCCTCCTGCAAGTCCCCCATAAGGGATCAAGTCCACAACCTAGGCATGTGCCCTTAATATGTGGAAAATTCTGCCTCCTTCCAGAAATGTCACATTATAGTTTCAAGAAGGGGTGATATTTCAACTGTGTAAAACTTGTACAATAAGAACAGAAACCTGATACCTGGCAGGCACAGGGTAGGGAGGCCTCCAGCTGAGCCCCATGTTAATCTTTCAGATGCTAGATTCTGGGGAAGTCTGGGGGAGCTGGGTTGGGCCAGATCCATGTGGGAGCAGATCCTTAGGATAGTGGCTATTTACCAACCAGCCTGGGAAGTACTTAAGATATATTGCCATTGTTACAGTCTTGGCACTGAGATCCTAAAATACAGAAGTTCACACTGTAAGGACTCCATAGCTCTACGGGTCTGTGTAGTAACAAAGGGGAAGAGCATGATCTTAAAAATCATACAGATCTACCTGTGATTCTGCTTCTGCCAGTTCTATCATATCTTGCAGTCTCCATTTTGCCACATGTAAAGTGAAATAATACCTGTAACATACAAGCATACGATTCGCACAGAGTAAATGACCCCAGCCAATCTGCGCCAAGGATGATCCCTGCTATACTCACCCCTCCATACAGGTGCAGCAGAGAGAGAGCCTTTCAGCTAATGTTACAAAATGGGGTTCAAAAGTTCATTCTTTGCATAACTGGCTTTACTCAAGGACTGAGAGCTACACAGAGAGGTGAAAGTACTGAGCCCTTTCCCCTGTACACTCCATATCTCAAAGGCAAGAGTGTGGATGTGAACCCAGCGCTGGAACCCTACTCCTGCAGGACTGGGTGGTAGCACTGGTTTGGAGAAAATGAACTCTAGGACCTGCTCCCCCCTGTATCTGCCTCAGAGGCCAGGGCTACCTGAAGTCAGAGGGGACAGGGAGCTACAGAAATCAGATGTAAGGAGGAGGTAAGAGGGACAGATCATAGATGAGAAGACACCTGAGGAGAGACAGGGAGGAGGAATAGATCACAGATTACCTCTGAGCCAGTGTCTGAGTCTTAAGCAAAACTGTGTGATTTCAGCTAAATCTTTCCTAATTTTCTCCTTGAATATATAGCTTTATTCCCCCATAAGGCAAGATGCCACATACTCTTGTCCACCTATGAGGGCAGGTATACTAGTACACTAGGTGGTCATCTTAGAGAGTATAGACATCTCCCTTTAAGAAGTGAAACTGACCCTTGACCCAAGGAGGGGACAGACTGTGGCACTTTCAGCATCTTTTCAGAGTGACCATGTTTGAAAGGCTGTGGCTTTCAAAGATCCCGACATGCACCGTGTTTCAAATATGCATCAAGGTCAGATGGAATGCCTAGCCAGGGGAGCACCCAGAAGTGTGATTCTGGTATGTTGGCCAGAAATCCCCAATCTGGTTGGCCCTGGGAAACAATAGGATGGGGTCAGCAGATCTGGGCTCTCATCCCCCAGCTCTATCACTTTGCAGCTGGGTGAGTGGGCAAGTGACTTCTCTATGAACCTCACTATCACCATCTACAAAATGGTCATAATAATAGTATCTATTCAGAAGAGCCAATGAAATGGTGACAATCACTTAGCACATAAGTACTCAGTAAGATAACATTGTAATTAGCTAGTTATTAATATGGGAAAGAAGCAAGGGAGGCCAGACATTGTAGGCATGCCATTTGGGCAGTTTCACCAGGAAGCTGCAATTTCACGTTCCTCAGGGAACCACCTGCCCATTCCCTGAAGGTCAGTGGGGAAGGGCTCCAACAAAGAGGAGACAGACACAGGTGCAGTGAAGCTGGTGTGATTCAGGGAAAGTGCTTGCTTGTCCTTCAAACCTGAGAACAAAAATAATTGGCTAGAAGAGTTGGAGCCAATCTAAGCTTGTGAAAATTTGGGGACCAGTCCTGTGTTTCTCTCTCTCTGCTTCTCCCTTTCCCTTCCACTCTTTCTAAAATTCAATAGAAAAATAGCCTCGGGTGAGGATTAACAACAAAAGATCCGGGGATACATAATCCAAACAAAAGAGCTCTCTTGGCCTGGCTGGCATGGTTCAGTGGTTGAGCAACAACTCATGAACTAGGAGGTCACGGTTCAATTCCTGGCCAGGACACAAGCCCAGGTTGTGGGCTCGATCCTCAGTAGTACAGCAGTCAGCCAATACTGTATATGATTTTTTCTCATCAATGATGTTTCTATCTCTCTCTTCCTCCTCTCTGAAGGAATCTCTCTGAAGGAATATGAAATACATATATATATATATATATATATTCAGAGAGAGTATATATATTTAGAGAGAGAGCTCTCTTGGCTCTTGGCATTCCTGGCTTGTGAGCTCTTTTGTTCTTGCTTCCTTGCATTTGCCTGTCTTGCCTCCATAATCATGTGGCCTTGTAGACCCCACATGCAATGGACTGATTGATTGCAACTGGGAACATAAACTAAGCTAGCCTGATTCTGGGTTGGAATATGCCATATCATGGAAGAGAAACTCTGGACACCGGCTTTTACAGTATTTAGCCCCATTGAAGCCACCGCTACATTTCTTCCTTGGTTTAACAAAGAGATATGGGACCAGGGAAACTCAGGGGTGTAATTCCATAGAAATAAAGCTTTCTACTATATTTTATCCTCCCCTGAGAGTCTCAGAAAACTCTTTTTCTTGGGATATTACAAGAAGCCCACTCCCACGAGCAACAGGTGGGGGTGAGGACCTCTCCCTGTTGGTAACAAATACGTGGTTATTATTATTACCAGGGCTACCACATGAGATCACAAAGGTTGTGTCTTGCATAAGCAAGACTGAAATCCAAGAAGGGCCCTCTTTCTTCATACCATGTAGTCAACAGGCTACTTGTCTCAGCAACTTTTTTTTTATTCTCATGAAGGTGAACCATGAAGGCTAGTGGGTGCCCTGGCATTAGTTACATTACTTTTTTTCTTTTTTTTAATTTCATAAACCTTATTGTTCAGATTATTACAATTGTTCTTATTTTTCTTCCCATAACTCCCCTCCACCCAGCTTCCACCCCTCCCTCTGTCCTTACCTCCCCCGCATTGTCCTGATCCATAGGTGTATGATTTTGGCCAGTCTCTCCCTGCACCCCCCTCACTCCTTTTCCCCCAGAGAATTGTCAGTCCACTCTCTTTCTATGCCCCTGACTCTATTATATTCATCAATTTATTTTGTTCATCAGATTTTTAATTCACTTGGTTTTTAGATTCACTTGATATGTATTTGTTGTTCATAATTTTTATCTTTACCTTTTTCTTCTTTTTTCTCTTCTTAAAGAGTTCCAATTTCATATAATATGTACTAGATTGGTGTTGATTAACTCTTTAATTTTTTCTTATCTGTGAAGCTCTTTATCTGACCTTCAATTCTGAATGATAGCTTTGCTGAATAGAGTAATCTTGGTTGTAGGTTCTTGCTATTCATCACGTTGAATATTTCTTGCCACTCCCGTCTGGCCTGCATCATTTCTGTTGAGAAATCAGCTGACAATTGTATGGGTGCTCCCTTGAAAATAATTAACTGTTTTTCTCTTGCTGCTTTTACTATTCTTTCTTTGTCTTTTGCTCTTGGTAATTTAATTATGATGTGTCTTGGTGTGGTCCTCTTTAGATTCCTTTTGTTTGTGGTTCTGTGTGCTTCCTGGACTTGTAAGTCTATTTCTTTCACCAGGTGGGAGAAGTTTTCAGTCATTATTTCTTCAAATAGTTTTTCAGTATCTTGCTCTCTCTCTTCTTCTGGCACTCCCATAATTCTGATGTTGGTACACATGAAGTTGTCCCAGAGGCTCCTTACACTATCTTCACATCTTTGGATTCTTTTTTTGTTTTGCTTTTCCAGTTGAGTGTTTTTTGCTTCTTTGTATTTCAAATCTTTGACCTGAATTTTGTGTTCCTCTAATCTGCTATTAGGTCTTTGTATAATATTTTTTATTTCAACCAGTGTATATTTAATTTCCACTTGGTTCTATTTCATCTCCTCTTGGGTCTCACTAAATTTACCCCTTTTTTCTAGGAAATTCTTGAAAAACCTTATAATCATGGTTTTGAACTCTATATCCAGTCATTTGTTTTTCTCCATTTCTTTCTTTTGTGATCTGTGATTTTGTCTCTGCATTTTCACTGTTTCCCTGAGTTGGTAAAATAGCTTTGTGTGCTAGGTGTCCTATATGGCCCAGTTGCTCTGCCTCCCCAGTTACTGAGGTAGACTCTCTTGGTGCACCCTTTTGTGGACTGTGTGTACAGCCTTGTTATAATTAAGTCTTGATTGTTGTTGGTATCACTGGGGGGAATTGACCTCCAAGCCCATCAGGTGTGAGGATCAGCTATGTCTATGCCAGGAGAACTTCTGTGCTGGAGTCAGCCTTATAATATAAGACTTGTAAAATTGCAAAAGCCCCTGTGCTCAGCTTGGATGGGGTGGATTCTCAAGGCTGAGCAGACAGCCTTGGCTTCCCATCAGCCCTTCCCTATGAGGCCCCTGGGTCTCAGTGTCCCTTGGTAATTCTGCAGCCCTCTCTCTGTGCACTTGCACACATGTACCTCCAGACCTCTGCCTTTCTGGTTCCCCTGAGCTTCCATGTGCTCCGGGGACCCTATGAGTCTAGGTCCCCAGGGACTCTCCCAAAACGGGTTCAGTGCAGTCAAAACTGGATTTCAGTGCAGCTGGGACATTCTGTCTTCCTCCCACTAGAGAAAACCAGCCGCGCAATCATCCGTCAGCCCTCTCTGTGCACACTTGTGCTCATGCAGCTCCAGACCTCAGCCTTTAGTGGTTCCCCTAAGTTTCCGTGCACTCCTTCCTTTTCACAGCAGTCCAGACCCCCTCCCCACCATATGAGTCTCACCCCAAACTGGGATTCAGTGCAATAGGAACTGGGGCTCAGTGCAGTTGGGAATTTTCGTCTCCCTCCCACTAGAGGAAGCCAGCCAGGCACTCCACCACCCGTCCTCTCCATGCATGTATCTGTACCTCAGCTTTTTGCAGCTCCTCTGAGTCTCCATAAGCCCCTCTCTTTCCTTCTAGTTGTAGAATTTCCACTCAGCCAGCTTTCCTGTGGTTCTGGATGATGTCCATTTTGTCTTTTAGCTGTAGTTTTGAAATTGTTGTGGAGGCAGCAGTTTAGGTGTTCCCTTATGCCACCATCTTAGTTTCTCCTCTAATTTCTTTTAGTTACATTACTTTTGACCACAAAAACAGATTTCAGTCTTTGTAGGGGAAAAAAAATTAGCTTTTGACTGCTTTGCAAGTCATAGATTTCTTTTAGATTAACTTTTGACTGCTTTGCAAGCCATATATTTCTCTTTTTTTTAAAATATATATTTTATTGATTTTTTACAGAGAGAAAGGGAGAGAGATAGAAAGTCAGAAACATCAATGAGAGAGAGACATTGATCAGCCGCCTCCTGCATGCCCCACAGTGGAGATGTGCCTGCAAGCAAGGTACATGCCCCTGACTGGAATCAAACCCCGGACCTTTCAGTCTGCAAGCCAACGCTCTATCCACTGAGCCAAACTGGTCTAGGCGCCATGTATTTCTTAACCTCTCCACCTCTGTCAATTCAAGCAAATAAGCAAACATCTAAAGAATGATAAGGACATTCAAAAATTTTCAGGCTGCTGAAAAGCAAGATAAGGGAACTCCCTTGTCAAGCCTCTCACTTCTCTGGCACTACTCACTTTGCTATTACAAGGGGAAGAAAAAGTCACCACTCTACATTACAGAAGGCCATGTATGTGGGCACATTTACCTTTAGATTTGGGGATATTTCACAGATTCTTGGAGCCTGATTTTTCTGCTGCATTTCAGGCCTGGAGAGGGTGTCTGAGAGAACTTCTCAGAAACAGATATGGGCCTGGGTACACCCCAAAAGGAGTGAAGGCAAGGACTTGAAGAGATACCTGGACACCCATATTCACAACAGCTAAAAGGTGAAAACAACTCAAGTGGCCATCAACAGATGAATGAATACATGAAATGTGGTGTATCCACACAATGGAATATTATTCAGTCTTGAAAGGAAGGGAATTCTGGGAGAAACTAAGATGGCAGCATAGGTAATCACCTAAACTGCTGTCTCGCACAACATTTTCAAAATTACAACTAAAAGACAGAACAGACATCATCCAGAACCACAGGAAAGTTGGCTGAGTGAAAATTCTACAACTAGAAGGAAAGAGAGGGGCTCACAGAGACTCAGAGGAGCTGCAAAAAGCTGAGGTACGGAGACGTGCACATGGAGAGAGTGGGCAGCGATGTGTTTGGCTGGTTTCCTCTGGCGGGAGGGAGACTGAATCTCCCAACTGCATGGAACCCCTTATCTTGCAGCATTGAATCCCAGCTCTGGGCAAGACTCATATGGGGGGAGTCTGGACTATGAAAAGGGAAGAGTGCACAGGAACTTAGGGGAGCTGTGAAAGGGTAGAGGTCTGGGGTGTGCAAATCAAGGCGTGCAGAGAGGATGGACTGCTGATTGTCCCATGGCTCTCTCTGGTGGGTGGGAGACAGAACCTCTCAACTGTGCCACTTCTAACTGCAATGAACCCCAGTTTCAGGTGAAACCCTGGGGACCCAGACTCATACAGGTCCTGGAGCCCAGGGGAACCAGAAAGGCAGAGATCTGGAGGTACCCATGCATGCGCACAAAAAGGGCTGCAGCAATTACCCATTGCCGAGAGACACTTGAGACTCAGGGGCCATGTAAGATGGGGCTGACTGGAAGCCAAGGCTGTCTCTGCTCAGCCCTGAGACTCCACCCCATCCAAGCTCAACAGAGAGGCTTTTGCAGTTTTGCAACTCTTGCATTATAAGCCTGACTCCAGCACAGTGAAAATGCAGAAACAAAGGAACAGACCACAAACAAAAGAAATGGAGGAAAACAAATGATTGGATATAGAGTTCAAAACCATGCTTATAAGGTTTTTCAAGAATTTCCTAGAAAAGATAGATAAATTTAGCAAGATCCAAGAGGAGATGAAAAAAGACCAACTAGAGATGAAAAAGGATCAATTAGAAATTAAACATATATTGACTAAAATAAAGAATATTATACAGAGACCTAACAGCAGACGAGAGGAAGGCAAGAATCAAGTCAAAAATTTGAAATACAAAGAAACAAAAAACACTCCACTGGAAAAGCAAAAAGAAAAAAGAATCCAAAAATGTGAAGATAGTGTAAGGAGCCTCTGGGACAACTTCAAGCATACCAACATCAGAATTGTGGGGGTGCCAGAAGAAGAGAGAGAGCAAGATACTAAAAACATATTTGAAGAAATAATGACTAAAAACTTCTCCCACCTGGTGAAAGAAATAGACTTACAAGTCCAGAAAGCACACAGAACCACAAACAAAAGGAATCCAAAGAGGACCACACCAAGACACATCATAATTAAATTACCAAGAGCAAAAGACAAAGAAAGAATAGTAAAAGCAGCAAGAGAAAAACAGTTAATTATCTTCAAGGGAGCACCCATACAATTGTCAGCTGATTTCTCAACAGAAACGATGCAGGCCAGAGGGGAGTGGCAAGAAATATTCAACATGATGAATTGCAAGAACTTACAACCAAGAATATTCTACCCAGCAAAGCTATCATTTGGAATGGAAGGGCAGATAAAGAGTTTCACAGATAAGAAAAAGATAAAGGAGTTCATCAAGACCAAACCAGTATTATATGAAATGCTGAAAGGTACTCTTTAGGAAGAGGAAGAAGTAAAAGGTAAAGATAAAAATCATGAACAATAAATACATATCTATCAACAAGTGTATCTAAAAAGTGAATTAAAAACCTGATGAACAAAGTAAACGTGAATATAATAGAATCGGGAAAGGGGTGAAGGAGTATAGGGAGAGATTGGACAATAGTCATACACCTATGGATGAGGACAATGTCGGGGGAGGTAAGGTAGAGGGAAGGGTGGGTGTGGGTAGAGGGGATCTACAGGGGGGGGAAGAAACATGTAATAATGTGAACAATAAATATTTATCAAATTTAAAAAAAGAAAAAAGAAAAAAAAGAAAGGAAGGGAATTCTGATATATGCTACAACATTGGTGAACCCTGAAGACATTATGCTAAATAAAATAAGCCAGTCATAAGAGGATAAATATCATATAATTCTAATTCTATGAGGTATATAGATTAGTCAAATTCATAGAGATAGGACATAGAATGATGCTTTCCAGGGCCTGGGAGGAAGGGGGAGTGTCTAATGGGAATGGAGTTTTAGATTTGCCAGATGAAGGGTGTTAGAGATGGATGCTGGTGATGGTTACACAAAATGTGAATGTACTTAATGCCATTGAATTGTACACACACATTGGAAGTAGTATTATTATATCCACTGTATAGAAGAAGAGACTGAGGCTTAGAGAGTTTGAGTCACTTACCCATAGTTACATAGCTGGGAAGTGGGGATGCAGGGATTCTAAATGACTGCAGAATCATAGTTCTCAATTGTTGCACTTTTGGTGCTCCATCAGGCAATCTCAGCCCTGCTTGGGTTGAGGGAGTCAGGCTCTGGAAGGACCTACAAACCTAATACTGAGAGGCTCAGTCCTACAGCTCTATCCATGAGACCTGAAAACCAGCTGAACGCAGCCCACCCATACTCAGCCTGTACCTTTGGGATGTGATATCCCAGGACTGTGTGTCCTGGGTGACAGCAAAGCGTATGCCCAGCGGTATGATATCTGCAAATCTCATGGAAGACAGCATTCGTGAATGGCCATCTGGGCCCTGTTCCGCAGGCAGTGACATTTCTTTGACCCTACCACTTAGTCAAACTCTTGCTTTATGATAAAAGTGGGGGAGGGCATGGATGAAAGTTCTGGCCATGAGAAGGCTTATTGCCCGGGGCACCTATACTAACCTCAACTTCTTAAATTTTAATCCCAGATTTGTATTACCCTTCCAATATCTCCCCCCAGCAATGTTCCATGAGTTCTTGGTCCTTGTATGCAGCTTTATGACATCAGGCTGAGAAGAGAAAGGACTAGTCCTGGCCTGTGGGTCCTTCAGGATGATCAGGACCCCATATCTGAGGGTTGTCTCTATCCTCCAGAAAAGATGTCAGGAGCTGGTTGTCTCTATCCTCCAGAAAAGATGTCAGGAGCAGAATTGAGCAAATTATCTTGGCTGACTTGTGTGTGTGGGTCCCCTTGCTCCTACATATGAAGACACAGAATGTCAGAAGCAGAGAAGAGCCAAGAGAGACCATCTATCCAGACCAGATATGGTAGATACATGCCACTCCTTATTCCATTCCCACTGCCTTAGTCATTGCCCATGGCAGGTATCGTCAGACAACCCCAGCACTCTTTGGCACTAAACCTCAGAATCCTTCTCAGATCCCCATTATCAAATGAACAAGGTAGACATACAAGATGAAGCCTATTATAGTTCTAGATCTAGACCAAAGGCTTCCCTGATCAGTACATCACAATTTCTGAGACCCAGAGATATGGAGAAAATTATACTGGGTCACACAGTAAACTGAAAAGGATTTGAACTGAAGTCTCTAGAATCCCATCCAAGGATGCTCTAATATCCTCAGATTCCAGAACAGATCTTGCTCCATCTCTCACCTGCTAATGCGAGTGAGGAAGGCACTTGTTGCAGGCAGGCTGAGTCCATGGGAAGTGACTGTGAAGTGAACATTAGCACACAAGACCTCTAGGGGACCTGTGGTTTGGGCAAAAGAAGGAAGGAAAGCAGGCCTGGGTAGAGGGAGAAGTCAACTCGTGATGCCTGCTTCTTGAGGACCTCAAAGAGTCAGTTGTGCTGACCAGAATGGTGTCAGCAGAGTAGGAAAAAGACCATATGTCTTCCAAGAGAGAGGCCTTGGAGAGAGCGTCTTGGCATCTACTGTTTCCTCAGCCTTAAATACTGTTCCCTGTCCTCCCTCTCCCTTGTATTGGATTGTTCCTGTTCATCTCTAGATCTCAAGCTGGAGGTAGTCTCCTCCAGAAAGCCTTCACTGACTTCCCCGACCTCCCTGCCTCTGTGCTGCTGAGCTGTCTGAGCCTCAGCCCTGAGCCCTCTGCCTGTGCTTTCCGCACCCAGCACTGTTCATTCTGAGCGGTCACTTTCTTGTGACTGTTCCACCTCCTGCTCTGGATTGAGAGCTCCATGAGGGCAGGTCCCAGTGCTGTCCTGGTCACCACTGCGTCCTCAGCATCACCCAGCACAGGGTGGCATGGAGTAGTGGTTCAGTGAATATTGACTGAATGACTGGTATGTTGGTCACAGCTCTGATCACTCTGGGGCTCCTGGTGGAAATTTGAGTGGGGTCTCAGAGAAAGGGATGTGGGTCTCTCTCTCTCTCTCTTACTTGCACCCAAAATGTGTTCACCCACTTCAGGTTTTCAATCAGCAGCCTTAAGAAGGTCTCGAACAACAAGAAATCTCACTGCATAGGAGAACATACTAGTCAATGCTATTTCAGATAAGCATCTTCAAAATTTTCAGAGAATTCATACAACTTAACAAAAGGAAGATACATGATCCAATAAAAAAAATGGACAAAGTACCTAGACACTTTTTTGAAAGAGGACATACAGAAGGCTGAGAGACATATAAAAACATGCTCAGTCACTGATCATCTGAGAGATGCAAATCAAAATGACAATGCGATACCATCTCACACCTGTCAGAATGGCTATCATCGACAAATCAACAAACGACAAGTGCTGGCAAGCATGTGGAGAAAAAGGAACCATCATGCACTTCTGGTGGGAATGCAGACTGGTGCAGTCACTGTGGAAGACAATATGGAGTTTCCTCAAAAAGTTAAAAATGGAGCTCCCATTTGACCCAGCAATCCCACTTCTGTGAATATATCCCAAGAAACCAGAAACACCAATCAGAAAGAATAGCAAATCAAAACGACAATGCAATACCATCTTACACCCGTCAGAATGGCAATCATCAACAAATCAACAAATGACAAGTGTTGACGAGTCTGCACTGTTGGTGGGAATGCAGACTGGTGCAGCCACTTGGAGAACAGTGTGGAGTTTCCTCAAAAAAACTAAAAATGGAACTCCCATTTGACCCAGCAATCCCACTCTTAGGAATTTATCCTAAGAAATTACAAACACCAATCAAAAAGGATTTATGCGCCCCTATGTTCATAGCAGCACAATTTACAATAGCTACAATTTGGAAACAGCCTAGGTGCCCGTCAGCAGATGAGTGGATCAGAAAACTATGGTACATCTACACAATGGAATTCTATGCTGCCATTAAAAAGAAGGAATTCTCACCATTTGCAGCAACCTGGATGGAACTGGAGAGCCTTATGCTTAGTGAAATAAGCCA
>PVJN01040290.1:8561-19460 GCA_004026805.1 Lasiurus borealis | reverse complement strand
GCCCTCAACTGCCTCACCACCAGTCTGGTCACCCCTTATTGCCCTCCTTGCTAGCCTGTTCACCCCCAACTGCACTCTCGCCCACCAGTCTGGTCGCCCCTGCCTCACCACCAGTCTGGTCACCACTTACTGCACCCCCCCATGCTGGCCTGTTCGCCTCTCACTGTCCCCCACTTGCTGGCTTGGTCACCCCTAACTGCCCCCCACCCCCTGGGCCTGGTTGCCCCATGCAGCCTGCTGCTTGGTCGTTTGGTTGCCCCTCACTAACCTCTATGCAGCCTGTTCTGTCATTCATTCAGTTGCGATGGTCACTTAGGCTTTTATACATATAGATAGGTACATATGAGTCTACAATTTAAGTTTAATTTGAAACATTTAATTAAAAATTATATTTTATTGATTTTTCACAGAGAGGAAGGGAGAGGGATAGAAAGTCAGAAACACCAATGAGAGAGAGACATCAATCAGCCGCCTCCCACACACCCCACACTGGAGATGAGCCCACAAGCAAGGTACATGCCCCCGACCGGAATCGAACCCGGGACTTTTCAGTCCGCAGGCTGACGCTCTATCCACTAAGCCAAACCGGTCTTGGCTAATTTAAAAATTTTTTGTAAATGAATTCAGCAAAGTAGCAGGATACAAAGTCAATCCACAAAGATCAGTTGCATTTCTATACACAGTGAACATCTGAAAGGAAATTATAAAAGCAATACTATTTATAATAGCATCCAAAAGAATAAAATACTTAGGAATTGGGTGAAAGACTGTACAATGAAAACTATAAAACATCACGGAAAGGAATTAAAGAAGACAAATAAATGAATACATATTCCATGTTCATGGATTGCAAGACTTAATATTGTTAAAATGTCAATACTGCCCCAAATGATCTACGCATTCAATGCACTCTGTCTCAAAATGCCAATGATTTTTTTTTTTCAGAAATAGAAAAACCCATCCTAAAACTCATGGGAAATCTCAGTGGATCCTTAATAGCCTAAATAATCTTGAAAATAAAGAACAAAACTTGAAGATTCATACTTCCTTATTTTTAACATTTACTACAAAGCTATAGTGATCAAAAACCAGTATGGTGTTGGCATAAAGACATTCTGTAAACCCATGGAACAGAATAGAGAACCTAGAAATAAACACTTGCATTTATGGTCAAATGATTTTATACAAGAGTGCCAAGATTACTCAATGGGGAAAGGACAGTCTTTTCAACAAATGGTGCTGAGGATATTGGATATTCACGATGTAAAAGAATGAAGTTGGACCTCTACCTCACATCATATGCATTTAACTCATAGTATCAAGGACTTAACTGAAAGACTTTTAGAAGAATACATACAGCAAAAGCTTCACAACATTGGATCTAGCAGTTATTTATTTGATAATTATATCAAAAGCAGAGGTAAAAAAAATAAAGCAAATTAGACTTAATAAAGATGAAAAAATTTTTGTACATCAAAAGACGTTAGTAACAGAGTGAAAGGGCAACCTGTGGAATGGGGGGAAATAAAAATCATAGATCTGCTGTGTTACTAGATTAGACTAAGGAAACTCGGAATGAGTTCAGCATGAAGAACTGTCTTGAGAGAGTTCCACCTGTGAAAAGGCACACAGACTTTCCCTGAGCAGGGGCTTGATGGAACGAACAGCTTTCCTCAGGTGTGACCAGTCTAGTATTTTAGGAATAGAATGGATTGTGCCCCATTTTGGTCACCACGTTTTAAACAAACTATGTAGATAAATTTGAAAGTTATTAAAACTAAAAGTAGGAAAAATATCAGCCCTAAGATTGGCATTGAATTTTTTCCCCCTGGAGTTTAGGCCAGAGGCGTTTCAAGTTTTCAGTAGCAATATTGTAAAAGACCACAAGATGGCAAAAGAACTCTAAAATACCTTTATTTATTTATTCTTTTTTTTAAATCTAGATTTGAGAGAGATCAGATGTTTCCCGATGAAGCAAGGAAAAGAAAGTTTAAGAATGTCTATATTTCAAACTGAGTACATGTGAAAATCCAGTTGGCTTTCTTAAGCTATTTATGAATTGGGCAGCATCCCATGTAGAAACCAGAGGCTTCTCAGAGCAGTTGTACAAAATGGAAGGGAAGGAGGCTGGGGCGGGGAAGCTATTAGCAAAAGAAAATGAAGAATTATTTTTAGACCAGGACATGTTTTGGGGGACAGCGAATGGGAAGGGTTTTATTTTGTAGATTGCATCTTCTTTGGGTGTGTGTGGGGTGAGGTAAGGGCCCAACATGGTAGATTACCTTACTGGTACTTGACCAGAAAATTCCACATGGGTTGATTAATATTACACTTCCAGTGAAGATCTAAACTGCAGTTAAGTGAGATATTAAGTCTAGGTTTGATATCCTGGGATTTAGCCCAAGTGACATCATTTTGGTCCTGTAGTTCTCTCTTTAACAAAGGGTGTACCCACTAAACAATGTTCTGCCTTTTACTTTTTAGCTTTTACTAAATATAGCTCAATGATCATTCCACAACTTCATACTATTTTTGTTGGATGGATATACTATAGTTTAATTCTTTATTGGTAAATATATAAGATGTTACCGCCGAGACTGGTTTGGCTCAGTGTATAGAGCATTGGCCTGCGGACTGAAAGGTCCCGGGTTTGATTCCGGTCGGGGGCATGTACCCTGCTTGCGGGCACATCTCCAGTGGGGGGTGTGCAGAAGGCGGCTGATCGATATCTCTCTCTCATCGATGTTTCTGACTTTCTATCCCTCTCCCTTCCTCTCTGTGAAAAATCAATAAAATATATTTAAAAAAAAAGATGTTACCAATATTTTGAAATAACAGTGGTACCTCGAGATACCAGTTTAATTCGTTCCATAATCTTGAGGCGTGGGAAACCATGAGATGCTCGAGTCGCGGTAAACTGGTGGGTCCTGTGCAGCCGGCCCATCCCCGAGATTACTCCTATCTCAAATGTTGCTCGTATTTCAAAGCAAAAATCGCTCACTCGACGGCTCGTATCTCAAAAATCTTGTGTTAGGGCACTCGTATCTCGAGGTAGCACTGTAACAAATAGTGTTCAATGAATAGTCTCGTATGTTCTTGATATTGCCAAATTGCTTTTCACAGAGATCATAACAATTTACATTCCAAATAGAAATACGTGGGGGTGATGATCACACTCTAATCAACAGAGTCATATTTTCTTATCTGTGCTAATCTGATAAGGAAGATATAGTATCTTCATGTAATTTCAACTTACATTTTCTTATGACTGAAGTTGATCATCTTCTTATATGCTTCTTGTACTTCTTTTTCAGAGCCTTTGCCCATTTTACTATTATTTTTTCTTATGACTTGTGGGTGTTATGTAGCTGAACTAGTCCTTTGTTTTTTGTTAAGTATATTTTTATTGATTTCAGAGAGGAAGGGAAAGGAAGAGAGAGATAGAAACATCAATGATGAGAGAGAGTCATTGATTGGTTGCCTCTTGCACAGAGCCCACAATCTGGGCATGTGCCTCAACCAGGAATTGAATCATGACTTCCTGGTTCATAGGCCTATGCTGAACCACTGAGCCATGCCGGATGGGCTGAACTAGTTCTTTGTAATAGAAATTACAAATGTTTTCCTAGATACATTTCCTCTTTAATAATGTCTTTATACTTTCTGATTTTGGGAACATTTTTGGTAAGTTATTTCTTTCCATGGTGCTCATATGTAATTGTGATAGGTGCCTGACCAGGAAAAAAATGCAAATTTAGTATGCCTGAGAGTTTGTATTTTCAAAAAATCCTTATGTGACTATGGTGATCTTTAGTCAAAACTTGGGGACTCTTTTTGATATATCCCCTGTGGGGCAGGTAAAAATTTAAATCTGGGAAGTGTATCTTGACATACACGAGTTTTTATAAGTTTGCTTGGGGATAAGGGAAAAACTGTGGTCATTATCCTATATAATAAAAGGCTAATATGCAAATCAACCAAACAGTGGAATGACTAGTTACTATGATGATCACTGACCATCAGGGGACAGACACTCAGTGCAGGATCTCCCCCCCCCCCCCCCCCGGTGTCAATGTGTTCCTACAGGGGACGCGCTGCTCACCCAGAAGCCAGGCTCAAGCCACTCCTGTCTCTGCAGCAGCGCTAAGAATGTCCGACTGCTAAGCTATCAGTCAGACATCTCTTGAGGGATCCCAGACTGTAAGAGGGCGCAGACCAGGCTGAGGGACTCCTCCTCCCCAGTGCCTGAGTGCATGAATTTTGTGCAATGGGCCTCTAGTAAAAAAAAATAAGAAAGTAGAAATAAATATTAAGATAAGCAGGAAGAAAAACCCTCAAATTCCCTCACTGTCAACATTAGGCTTTTTATAACATACTAGAGGCCTGAAGCATGAACTTTGTGCAAAGGGCTCGGTCCTCGCAGCCACAGTGGCTTGCCTTGGCCCTTGCAGCCCCACTTCATCCAGAAGGTCAGGGACATCTGGCTGTCTGGTCTAATTAGTATTTATGCTTTTATTATTATAGATACTTTTGGATATATGATTACATATATACATGTATGTATATACATGTTAATGCACACTTTAAACTTTTCCAGTTAATCTTGCAAATTTAAAACATTAATTTGTTGAATAATATTCTATTACATGGATACTAGAGGCCCATTGCATGAAATTCATACACGGGGGTGTGTGTCTCTCAGCCCAGCCTGCACCCTCTCTAATCTAGGACCCCTCAAGGGATGTCCAACTGCCCAGTTAGGCCTGATACAGGTAAGATCTGACCTAAACGGGCAGTCGAACATCCCTCTTACAATTTAGGACTGCTGGCTCCCAACTGCTCGCCTGTCTGCCTTCCTGATTGCCCCTACCACTTCTGCCTGCCACCTGATCACCCCCTAACCACTCCCCTGCCATCCTGATTAATGCCTAACTGCTCCCTGCAAGCTGATTCCCCCTACTGCGCTCCCCTGTAGGCCTGGTCACCCCTAACTGCCCTCCCCTGCAGGCTTGGTCCTCCCCAACTGCTCTCCCTGCAGGCCTGGGTCCCCCCTCAACTGCCCTTCCCTGCAGGCCCAGTTGCCCCCAACTTTCCTCCTCTGCCAGCCTGGTCACCCCTAACTGCCCTCCTCTGCAAGCTTGATTACCCACAACTGTCCTCCCTTGGAGGCCTTGTCCCTTCCAACTGCCCTCCCCTGCTGGCCTACTTGTGTCCACATGGGGACAATAATTTTTGACCACATGGGGGCTGCCATCTTGTGTGTTGGAGTGCTGGTCAATATGCATATTACTCTTTTATTAGATAGGATAGAGGCCTGGTGCATGGGTGAGGGCCAGCTGGTTTGCCCTGAAAGGTGTCCTGAATTGGGGTTGGGGTTCCCTTGGAGTGTGGGCAGCCTGGGTGAAGATCCTGTAGTGGTTTGCAGGCTGGCCACGCCCCCCTGGAGATCTAAGCGAAGGCTGTAGGATCTGGGATTTATCGTCTATAGTTGAAACTTTGTAGCCTTGAGTGGAGGCCAAGGCAGGCCAGAGCTGCAGAAGCTTAGCTTCCTCTATATCCAGGAGCAACTCAAGCCTCCTGCTCTCTCTAGCTTCATGGCTGCTGCCATTTTTGTTGGGATTTATTTATCTTATATAATTGAAACTTTGTAGTCTTGCATGGAGGCCTGGGCCGGCCAGGGTGTGCAGAAAGCTTGGCTTCCTTCATTGCCGGGAAACCCAAACCTCTTGCTCGCTCTCTGGCTGCAGCCATCTAGGTTGGGGTTAATTTGCATACTCGCTCCTGATTGGCTGGTGGGCATGGCTTGTGGGTGTAGCAGAGTGATGGTTAATTTGCATATTACTCTTTTATTAGGTAGGATAAGAAACAATTGCGTTGTTTGTCCTCAGTTATTTCTGCCAGACTCATTCTATTTAATTATAGTCATTAAATATTACCTATTTTCAACACTTGGCCTTGGCCATCATTTCTTCTCACTTAGAATTATCTCCCCCATGTAATCTCTTTGATGGCTCACAGCATCAATTATTGGATACCAACCAGATTCCAGATTTATAACTTATAAGCCTCTTTTGAGTCCCAGCATAGGCATCTAACTGCCTATTTAGCATTTCTTCTTGTGTCAAAGATACCTCAAACTCTACATATCCACCCTATATAGAACTAATGAATCCCCCTCTCCCAAACCTGGCAGTTTTCCAGTGTTCCTTATTTAAATGAATGACAAGATCATTTGCTGCACTGACAAACCATAAAATTAGGAATTACCACTGATACATTCTTCACCTCTGCCATATCTATTGCATTATCAATTTTTCTCTCTTAAATACCTCAAGTCTTTCAATTTCTTAGTGTCTTCCCCAGCAATATCTTAGTCTATGTTATGATCTTTGGCCAGATCATCTAGTTTCCTACACTCAACAGAACCTTATAAATTCTCTATAACAGTGCTTCTCCACGTATCTGTGGTGAAGGACAGGTTCTTAAAAAATTTCCAATTGATCACAGACCAATATCTTTGTAAAATATAATAAAAATAACTTACTGAAAAAGTTGAAATTAAAAATAAGTGTTGAAGTCTTAATAGATTTAACAACTTGCAACTCAAGCCTCCTGCTCTCTCCAGCTCCATGTCAAATGTATGAAAGTTTCTGAACACTCACTTTTTGTACCTAACTTGATGTGTACTATTGTTTTTCCAGAGCTTAGAATGTAGAGGACACAGTGCCTGGCATATAAAAGACACAGAATAAATATTTGGGAAATTAAAGACATAACTTTGGTAATTTTTGGGATATTCAAGTTATTTTCAGTGATTGGCCACTTAAATATCACATGAACATATCTGTAGTTTATGTTTTCATACCTTGTCTTCCAAATTGCTAAATCAATCTTCTGCTTCATTCAACCTATTATTTATTCCTTTCAGTGTATTCTTCATTTCAGCTATTGTATTATGAATTTATGACTGTTTCTTTATTATGGTTTTCTGTGTTTCTTTTTATGCTGATGTAATTCTCACTAAGCTCTTTGAGCATTCTTATAACAATTTTTTTAAACTTTATATGATCAATTGCTTGCCTACCTTTCATTCAACTCTTTTTCTGGAGATTTCTTCTGTTCTTTCATTTGGGGAATATTTCTTTTCCTCCCCATTTTTGATTTCTCTTGTGTTTGTTTCTATGTATGAGGTAGACCTGCTATGACTCCCAGTTTTGGTGGGGTAGCCTTATGTAGTGGCTGACTTGTGGGACTCAGTGGTGTAGTCTTCTTGTTTATCTCAATGGGGTGTTGCAGGAATGTCTCTTTTATGTGTTATGTGAGCACTTCTGTTGTAATTAAACTTTTATTGCTATTGCCCCCTTCATGCTTGGGTTCGACCTTCAGGGTAGTTGACTGTGAAGATTAACCCTGACCACAGGGTACAAGCTGCTGTGGAGGTGCTGACCACAGGGAATGGAATTTGTCTCAGCCTGCTGGTTCCCTGTCTGGTTCCTGCTGATATTTTCCTTTGTGGAGCTAATTGGATCTGATGTTGTCTGAAGCTGGCCACTGGGTGTATTTGTTCTGGGGCCTCTTGGGAGGAATCTGGTGAAGTCCAGTGTCAGATGCCAACTATGACTGGCTCTGGGCAGCCTGTTTGGAGCTAAAAAGGTGATTCACAGTTTGTGGATGCTTTTTCTTGGCCTGGTGAATTTGGGAGAAACCAAGCTGCACACTAAGGCCAGCTTTAATCAGCATTGAGCCTGGGAGCAGGTCAGCAAACTCTCAAGGCACCCTGTGATCCGCCTCTGCCTGCTGGCTGCCTGTTAGGCTTAGTCACTGAAAGTGCCTCTGGCTGTACCCAAGTTGCATTAGATAGGTTCTCAGTGAGTCACCAAGTAAAGGCCAGTGGTATTCACCAGTCTGATACAGATTCAAACTCGGTGCCAGTGTTGGGTCTGAGGCCACTTAGCAAATGTCCCAGGGTGTATATCATTGTCTAGCTGCCACTGGCTGGGTGCTTGCACACCTTTGTGGAGGGGCAGAGTTTCAGGGAGTCATCAGGGTAAGGTGAGCAGTTTATCAGACCCAAACAGACAAAGATTTGGCCCTATGAAGGGAGATCTCTGCTCTGGTCAGGCGTTCGAGAGGGAAAAAAATGGTACCTGTTCTAGACTCACACTACTCAGGCTGTCCCAGATTCTTGCCTGAGGAGGAGTTCAGCAGGGTGGTCAGGCTTCAACGAAACTGGGAATTGTGGCCCCTGCCCAGAGCCACACCACTGGGTATGGCTCAGATTTTGTTCCTGCCTAGAGCCACTAGGATTCAAGCTGGTGGAGCCTCTGGAGTAGAGCACAGAGGGTGTGTCTGCTGGAAGCCCAGCTGGTGGTTTTAGCAGATCTCTGTGAGGCAAAAGCGTTAGTCAGGTTTATAGGGAAAGTGAGGGAAATGGCCTCCTCCCCAGAGCTACACAATTCAGTCACTGACACCCCTGATTCTGCTCAGACCTCTACATCCTGGCCAAGGCATCTGAATCCTCAGCAGGGCGTAAGCTCCTCAGGGTGGGGTAACAGGGAGATGGGGCTGTTGCTTTTCCCCAGGCTGATGTTTTTTGGAGTAGTGTCTGTGGTGCAGGAGAGTTTCTTCCCAGAGTCACAAATCCCAGACTGTTCTCACATGGCTGTAGTCTGCTTCACCCTCCCTCTGCCAGAGCTCCAGAGTGTGGCTGCAGATGAAATTTTGTGTGTTGGCCCTTTAAGAGGGTGCCTATGTCTCCAGTAGACTGCATTTTCTCTCTGGCTGACAGCCAGGTGCTATGTGGGCACCTTTTCCCGGCTCTGGCACTCTGGAGTGGGGAGCCTGCCCTGGAGTTTAGGCCCCACACTTCTCAGGGTGCACCCCCACAGCTGAGATATCTCTCTGCATTTTCAGCTACAGCCTGTGGAAGCAGGGCCATCCCCTTTCAAGTCTCCACCCTTTTTACCAGTCTCAGTGTGGCTTCTGTAAATTTTTGGTTTTTGGTTGTAAGACTTCTCTTCCGCTAGTCTTCTGTTGCTTATTCAGGATGATTGCTCCACAACATACATATAATTCCAGTTTGGTCCTGGGAGGAGGTGAGTGTAGTCCACTTAACTTGTCTCTATCTTCTTTTATAATTACCTTTACAGATGTCTCTTTTTTCATTAGGATTGGACTTACTGTCTGGGGTCTCTTGTTTTTCACATCAAGAACTTCCTTCAGCATTTCTGGTTATAAAAATGTTCTTGTAACAAATTCTCTCAGTTTTTGTTTATTGTAATATCTTTATAGTCATGTGCTATGTAATGATGGACCACATATATGATGGTGGTTTCATAAGAATATAATGGATTATAAGCAAGAAGTTTGCTTGCAATGTTGAAAGAGAAGGCTTTACCCTACGAATGTTGACTTTACTGCTTGTCTTGGGTGGTTTAAATAGAGGAGAAGGCTCTGTTTTCCACCTGCCTTGACCCTGTCCACAGCTGTGGCCTGGAGTTGGTGAGGAGCTAGGGGAGAGGGTAACTTCCTCCACAGCCCTCCCCCTGCTTCCCCAATGTGCCTGTGCACAAACACATAACACTTTTTAAAATCTATTTTTAAAAAACATGTTTTTTATTGATTTGAGAGACACAGGGAGATAAGAGAATATTGATTGGCTGCCTCCTGCCTGCCCCCTACTGGTGATCGAGTCTGCACCAGAGAGCATATGCCCTGACCAGGAATCAAACCAGTGATCTCTTAGTGCATGGGATGACACTCAACTAAGTGAGCCATATAGCACTGGCCAGGGCATATTATACAGTATATCTATTGTACCTTTTTCTATGTTTAGGTATGTTGAGTTATGTAAATACTTACCACTGTGTTACAGTTGCCTACAGTATTCAGTACAGTAACATGTTGTACAGATTTGTACCTTATGTGTTTAATAGGCTATACCATATCAGTTTGTTTAAGTGCACTCTATAATGTTCGCACAATGATGAAGTTGCCTTATGACACATTTCTGAGAACAAATCCCTGCCGTTATGCAACACATGACTGTATTACACTTTTATTTTTGAAAGAAAATATATTCTTGGTTCACAGTTTTTTCTTTCACTACTTTGAATATGTCATTACACTGCTTTTGATGAGAAATCATTTTATGATGAGTCATTTTTGTCTTGCTGTTTTCAAATTTCTCTTTGTCTTTCAGCATTTTTACTGTGATATTTTTGTGTATGGTTCTTGTTTTAAACTACTTGGTGGAACTTTTTGGCTATATAGATGAATGTTTTTCATCAAATTCAAGATTTATTTGGTCATTATTTCTTGAAAATTTGTTTTTGCTCCTCTCTGTCTCCTTTCTCTTCTTCTGGTACTCTCATTATGCATAAGTTGGTGCATTTAATGGTACCCAACAAATCTCTGAGGTTCTGTTAACTTTTCTCCATTCCTTTTTATCTCTGTTCTTTTGGTTGCATAATCTCTGTTAGTCTATTTTCAAGATAGCTGATCTTTTTCTTCTGCCCGTTGAAATCTAGTATTGAACCTCTCTAGTAAAATTATTTCAGTTATTGTACTTTTTACCTACACAGTGTCCATGTGGTTATTGTAAATAATTATTTCTTTCTCTTTATTGACAGTCTCTATCTATTGCAACATTGTCATACCTTCCTTTATTTCTTTTAGCATTGTTTCCTTTAGTTCTTCCGATTTACACTAATAAAAGGGTAATATGCTAATTAGACCAGGAGACCTTCCGGATGTCCTTCTGGATAAAGCCATGGTGGTGGCGCTGAGGCAGAGGTGATTAGAGATAATCAGACTAGGAGGTGAGGGCAGTTGGGGGTGATCAGGCCAGTGGAGGAAGTAGGGTGTGAACAGGCTATCAGGGGGGCAGTTGGGGCTATC
>PVJN01040289.1:0-19360 GCA_004026805.1 Lasiurus borealis | reverse complement strand
ATTTGTCCCCAACTAAAAAGGGTTTGGGGACACATGCTTGTACACTGTCAACCAAGAATTTAAAGGGGTTTCATGAAGAGAAGCTATAATTAGCAGTCCCCCTTTTGATAAAGGGAAAACATTAAGTCTTCATGTGTTCACCCCATTTCTGTCACCTCGTGGTGTGGACTCACTCTGCCCGCCCACCGCCTCCTGCTGCGTTTTCCTGGGGCCTGACATTTGTCTCCCATCACCACATGCTCGCCCACACAGTTCCATTTCTGGGCCTCTCTCCACCTACTCTTACACTGTCTTCTGTCACACAACCCAAAACTCATGCCAGTTCTCTCCCCTCCCCTGTGGTCATCCTGCAGGCCACTCCTTTCTGCAGTCTTTACTGAACTACTGTTGAAACACCTTTGCCCACTTACCAGAAGTTACTTGCTGAAGTGACCAAGCCACACAACCTCTTAGCCTTTCATTTGTTGTCCTGTTCTTGGCCCAAGACATTAGGTGCATCTAGATGACTTACAGAGGATATTTCTGTTAGTGAGCCAGTTTTCCTTACTCAGATACTATTATTTCAACATGAATGTCTATCAGGTGACCATAAAAGTTCCCAGAGAGAACCAGGAAGCAGCTCAGGTGTGCCTTTTGTTCCTGTACAGTACATGGTCTGATGCCTGGCTTATAGTAGGTACTCAATAAGGACTCACCCTGAATTGCTTTTGTCATGTTACCCCTAAAATCAGGTGTTGACTGGAGATGCTCACCCGAGAAAAATGATATGCATGCCTTTCTACTTGAAAAAGGGCATCAGCAATGTGACCACCTGGTCTACTGTGAGCATAACTGTGAACTCACTAAAGATTGAGCTACTCATCTCTAGGTGAAAAGTATTCTTGCCACTTTAATTGATTCATGCTGAATTCTTCATAGCAATGAAGCAGAATCATTATTTCTGCCTCCTGATATTGTGCTCCTTCCCTAAGCCCCATTCCTACCTATCAGAAGGTCCTTACTGTGTTATCCAAACCTATTCCTAGAAATGGTTGAAGAGTTAGTGAAAGAGGACCAGAGTAATGACTAATTCAGGTTGGCATTAACTTTCTCTACCAGGATGGCAGCCATAGGTTTCACACGTCCAGTTGTGCTGTTGCAGTTTCGAAGTTTTATAGCATTGGAAATTTAGGTAGAAGTCAGCAAGACTTTCCTTCATTTCTCAAGAGTGACACAAGCAAACAAATAATGGATGAAATCAAATACCCTGGGTTCTTGTAAGTTCCACTCTACCGACCTACTGTTCTTGCAGATGTTTTAATTGGTGTGGTCTTCATGGAAAACAGAATGGAGGTTCCTCAAAAAATTAGAAATGGCACCACTTGTGATCCAGAAATCCCACTTTTAGGTATTTATTTCTTCAAAGAAATGAAGTCAGTTTCTCAAAACAATATCTGCACTTCCATGTTTGTTTCAACATTATTCACAGCCATGATATCAAGGCGACCTTAGCATCATTGAAAGATGAATGGATAAATGATGACCCCGAAATCAGTAGGAACATGCCAGTAAGCTGATCACTTTTCCCCGACACCACCACTCTTATAAGGCCCAGGAGCTATAGTAGAAAATTCATGCTAAAAAAAAAATGTGTAGCTCTTCTGGGCTCTCCTCTGTCAATTACACTGATAACATATAACATAAAAGGAAAGAGTAACTGTATCTCCATCACCAGCTTGCCATAACGAGGAAGTCGTAGCTGCTCACCTAATAGCCCCTGCTGGACTCATGGAGCTGTCTCTCTAGTAAATAGGTTTTGAAACTGGGTCATCTTCAGGCTTGGACTTCCATTTGTACAGCCTAATGGAAAAAAGGAAGACACACCCATACACAATGTAATGTAGCTCAGAAAGAAGCAGTGGCAAGAGCTGTTATGCACTCACCACTTAGAGCTTGAGGTTATTGGTGAAAGTGGGAGGCCCAGATCCTCCTAGGATCTTATCTCTGATTAGCTAAGAATGATACACTATGCACCAAGGATACCAGCTGTTGCTAGGCAGTGCCATGCTATCAAAGTCATCACGAGAGTGGCACTCCCTGTACTTTCAAAACCATCCTTGATCAGTGACAAAGACATTCATTTTGGGACGATGTCTCAATGAATCTTAATGGTGTGGCATCCACAGTTTTCCCAGACACCTTTGGGTATGAACAGGGTATCATTCAGAGACTTTGGGGGAAAAGGATGTTTGCAGTAGAGTATCTGACATGAGCACCTCAATGATCTGTCTGTGATCTCTAAAAAGGCAGAGAGAGTCTCTTTTTTCTTTAAAATCCATGCCTACTCAGAGAACCGAGCCTAGTGTTATAGAAGGTGGCTTTCAGGGACCAAGCACATGGGTGGGAAATGTCTTGTTCTTGGCCCAAGCAATTATTACTAAGGGACATTTTCACTTCTCACCTAGAAATATTTCAAACACTAAGATCCATTTTCTTTGAAGTTAAAGTTTTTTCAAAAAAAAAAAAGGAGAAAAATATTTAGACTTAAAAGAGAGAATGAGAGGGCAGGCCAAAACTGAGTTAAAGGGTAGATCTTCGCTTCTCTTTCTGTAAACTTCCTCCCTCCTTTCCTAGGTTTTGGGGCAATGCTTTCCCTTTGAATGAGCAGGTCATTGCCTGTCCTGCTTGATGCCATGCACTGTAGGCTCATAGGCCCAGCTCTGAACTTTGCTTCTATGAAGACACTTTGGGGGTTTCTGTTCTCAAGTGACAAATTTTAATTTGTTTGTGTTTTCCTGTACTATATTCTATTCCGCAAAAATACCTTACTGTGGATTTGAAGGGATCAGCCTCCAACTCAGAAGCAAGTGATTTTTCTTGATGGGGAAGTCAGAGCTCTGCCTGCTTCTCTCCATCTCCAAAGGGGCCGGCCTCATTCCCAGCTCCTTTGGGGGCTGGTGGGATCCTAGCAGGATTTTAAGGACACATATTATATTCTATAATTTGGCTTACCTTGCATTAGGGTTTTCAAAGCCAGATGTCCTCAAGCTACCTGGGCCATCCTGAGTTGACATATGGCTAGACATGTTTTATTGAGTTTGGGATTGAGGGTAGAGATTATAATGTCCTAGTTTTGACCTTAACTCTCAATCCCATGTTACTAATAACTTTTCTAATAGGCATGTTTCTTTCAAAGAAAATTTATGCTCCGTACTTCTTCAGGGACTCTCAAATGAGCGCTATATGCAGTGAACTAAGCCTTGGCCAGGATCTGAGCATTAATTTTGTTTGTAGGAGTAAACAAACATTTATGAAGAATATGAAGAAAATGCAGCAAAATCAGAGAAGGAAAGAGTTGCCTTGGTCAAAAGAATTGAGAAGAGCCCTAACTGGTTTGGCTCAGTGGATAAAGTGTCGGCCTGGGGACTCAAGGGTCCCGGGTTCGATTTTGGTCAAGGACATGTACCTTGGTTGCAGGCACATTTCCAGTGGGGGATGTGCAGGAGGCAGCTGATAAATGTTTCTCTCTCATCAATGTTTCTAGCTCTTTTTCCCTTTCCCTTCCTCTGTGTAAAAAAAATCAATAAAATATATTTAAAAAAAAAGAATTGGGAGGGGTTTTAAAGACATCTGAGCTTGACCTCCCAGATGGGTGGGATTTGGCTCATGGAAAAGGAGGAGGAAGTTCAGATGATAGGATTAGTCAAGGATAGGCACATAAGGCTAGGGGGTGTCGTGTGTGCAGAGCCCAGCCAGAGCTGGGATGGCTGAGAGGACCAGGTTGAGGAAACTTATTATGTTAGGGTTCCTAATTTCTTTCCTTCAACTTCCTATTATGAAACTTTTTTATAACAGTAAAATATGCATAACATAAAATTCACCATGTGAAACATAGTATTCAGTATATTTGCATTGCAACCATCACCACCGTCCATCTCCAGAACTTAATCATCTTCCCAGCTGACACTCTGCACCCATGAAACTCAAAGTCCCTCCTAGGTAGTAACCACTGTTCCACTTTCTGTTGCTGTGACCTGGCTATTCTAGGTATCCCATATAAGTAGAGTCATACAGTATTTGTTGTTTTGTGGCTAACTTATTTCACTTAACATAATGTTCTTAAGGTTTGTCCATATTGCATGTGTCAGAATTTCCTTCCTTTAAAAGGCTGAATTATACTCCACTTTATATATGGAATAAATACATTTGTTTATCTATTCATCTGTCTTTAGACATTTGGGTTGCTCCCACCTTTTGGCTCTTGGGGATAATGCTGCTATCAACATGGGTATTCAAGTCCCTGCTTTCATTTCTTTTGGTTATATACCCAGAAGAGGAGCTGGGTCATTTGGTAAATCTATGTTTAATTTTTTGAAGAATCTGCATACCATTTTTATTATGAAACATTTTAAACATTCATGAAAGTTAAAAGAAAAGGCCAGTGAGCACCCATATATTCACCTTTCAGATTTAAAACATAGTCTCGAACTGCCTCGCCCTAGAAGGCCATTTGATTAGAGAAGTTCTTATAATTTGGGATTGAGAGCCATGCATCACCATTGCCCAGTTCTGGCATTTAGCTTTCTAGCTCATATCGGACACAAACTTCTGACACTTATTTCCTTGAGAGAAATTTTATAATTCTGTACTTCTGATGGAACAGAGGACACTCATAGATCCACAATCTAAATTTTTAAAAAGCTAACATTTTGTTATATTTACTTTCTCTTTCTCTCTTCTCCATCTAGCTATCAAAAAGTTTGATTTTTGGTGAATGCGTCAGTGTTAATTGCAGACTTCATGGCCCTGAGTACATCAGTGTACTTACATAACCACATTGCCATTATCACACCCAACAAAATGAACAAAAATGTCCTAACACCTGTGTCTAGTTCATGTTCTAATGCCCACATATGTCCTTTGTGGCTGGATTTCTTTTTTCAAATGGAATCCAGTATTCAAGGGTCATTCATGGCAGACTTTTGACTCATCCAGCAGATGAAAAGGAGAGATGGGAGGTTTTGAGGAGGGAGGGAAAGATCAAAACTGAAATCTGGCATCATGGGCAATTGAATTTTCCTGGGCTCCTTGGGCTAGAATCTAACTCTTAGGAGTGGATTCAAGAAAGTGAATGAAGAGTGAATTCATGATTCTAAAGCAAGCAGATACAAGTTCTAATGGAGCTTGCATCAGGGTATAGTCTTGCCAAATCTTCAACATGTCTGACAAAAGATCATAGTGAGTCATTACCAAGCTTACCAGAAGTTCTGCATATTCTATCTCCAAGCCTTGTTATTTAAGGTAAATAACTTGCCAGTTCCAGCAGTTTTAGCCTGTGCATTTGTGGTACATTTGGATGCTGGGGATTCACAATATGTTTGATAACTCATTTTCTCCTATTTGGTAAAGAGAGTTTGTTACTGTGCATGGGTGCCATCCTGAGTGCTGCAGGGAGTGGGGGAATCATTTCTCTCCCCCAGGGCAAAACTCAGTCTTTATCTTCTTTCCTGTCCCCTCTCTCTGTCTTTAGGTAAGGATAAAACCAAGAATTCCAAAATCCTTAGTCTGTTACTGGATCGGCAGGATACTTACTGAGTGACAGCTCTTTACTCAGCAGTGAGGGGTAGGAGGACAAATACATAGTACCGGAAACCAGAACAAAGAGAATTAATAGAGACAAAATAATTATAGAATCAACACTTTTAACCTAGAGTGCAAACTGTAGTGGATGTTCGGATCAAGGCTGAATAAAGAAGCCAGAAGACTTCCAGCAAAAGACAGAAGCTAAAGGGTCTTGAAGGATGTGTTGGATGTGGTTGAGAGAACAGGAGAAAATAAGACATCACCCCTTTGCACTGTGGGCTCAGAGCTTAGTTCTAACCTTCCCTCATCCTCATCCTGAAAACCCCTGAAAGCTCCTCTTGACTTAAAGGAGCTGCCAGCAGCTGGTACTGCACAGAGTGAGGTCCCTGAGACAGATATGTCATAAGTCTTCTGCCAAGTACTCACATGCTTTCAGGAAGACCTGAGTTTTCCTCCTCATTTTTATGCATGTGGTTATCACCTGGCACACATACACTGTTCTCCTATGGGAGCTAGGTTTGGGTGTGGAGAAGGTACCTAGACAAGTGAATTTCAGGTGTGCAAATCCACATGGGGAGATTAGTACAAAGGCATGCTTTTTGCTTTGATTTAGGAACAATTAATTAGCCTAGAGTTTTTCTTTTTTCTTCTTTAGACAAAGGGAGGGTTTTACTTTTGGAGTTTATCTTCTACTAGAGGCCCAGTGCACAAAATTTGTGCATGGGAGTGTGTGTCCCTCAGCAGAGCCTGCACCGTCTCCAATCTGGGAGCTCTTGAGGGATGTATGACTGCCTGTTTAGGCCCTATCCTAGTCGGAATCACAATCCAGGTCTGCTGGCTCCCAATTGCTCACCTGCCTGCCAGCCTGATCACCCCTAAACCACTCCAGTTGCCCTAACCACTCCCTAATCACCCCCTAAATACTCCATTGCCAGCTCAATTGTCCCTAACTGCCCTTCTCTGCAGGCCTGGGTATCCCCAACTGCCCTTCTCTGCAGGCCCAGTCATCCCTAACTGCCCTTCCCTGCTGGCCTGGTTCCCCTAACTTCCTTCTCCTGCAGGCCTTGTCCCCCCCAACTGCTGTCTCCTGCAGGTCTGGGTCCCCCTGTCCTCCCAACTGCCCTTCCCTGCTGGCAATCTTTTTATTTAAATAAATCTTTATTATTCAGTTTATTACAGATGTTTCTCTTTTTTTCCCCCATAGCTCCCCTCCACCTGATTCCCCACCCCTCACCCCATGCCCTTACCCCCTGCCACTGTCCTCATCCATAGGTGTAAGACCTTTGTCCAATCTCTTCCTGCACCCCTCACACCCCATTCTTTCTGAGAATTGTCATTCCATTCCCTTTCTATGCCCCTGATTCTATTATATTCACCAGTTTATTCTGTTCATCAGATTTCTTATTCACTTGATTTTTAGATTCACCTGTTGATAGGTATTTGCTATGATTTTGTTGTTCATAATTTTTATTTTTACCTTTTTCCTCTTCCTGTTCTTAAAGAATACCCTTCAGCATTTCCTATAATACTGGTTTGGTGTTGATGAACTCCTTTAGCTTTTTCTTGTCTGTGAAGCTCTTTATCTGACCTTAAATTCTGAATGATAGCTTTGCTAGGTAGAGTAATTTTGGTTGTAGGTTCTTACTATTCATCACTTTGAATATTTCCTGCCACTCTCACCTGGCTTGCATAGTTTCTGTTGAGAAATCAGCTGAAAGTCATATGGGTACTCCCTTGTAGGTAACGAACTGTTTTTATCTTGCTTCTTTCAGGATTCTCTCTTTGTCTTTTGCTCTTGGCATTTTAATTATGATGTGTCTTGGTGTGGTCCTCTTTGGATTCCTTTTGTTTGGGGTTCTGTGTGTTTCCTGGACTTGTAAGTCCATTTTTTTTTCACCAGGTGGGGAAAGTTTTTTGTCATTATTTCTTCAAATAGGTTTTCAGTATCTTGCTCTCTCTCTTCTTCTGGAACCCCCACAATTCTGATATTGGTATGCTTGAAGTTGTCCCAGAGGCTCCTTATACTATCCTCACATTTTTGGACTCTTTTGTTTTTGTTTTTCTGGTTGGGTGTTTTTGCTTCTTCATATTTCAAATCTTTGGTTTGATTCTTGGGGTCCTCTAGTCTTCTGTTGGATTTCTGTATATTATTCTTTATTTCAGACAGTGCATGCTTAATTTCTGACTGGTCCTTTTCCATTTTTTTTTTTTGGCATCATTAAGATCCTTGAAGGTCTCACTAAGTTTCTCTGCGGTTTGTAGAAAATTATTGAGTAACCTTATAAATGTGGTTTTGAACTCTATGTTCAGTTGTTTGCTTTCCTCCATTTCTTTCATTTGTGAAATGTTTCTTTATCTTTGCATTTTGGCTGCTTTCCTGTGTTGATGGAGTGGCTTTGTGTGCTAGTTTATGGCCCAGTAGCTCCACCTCCCCAATCACTTGAGATGGACACTCTTGGTATACCCCTTTGTGGGCTGGGTACACAGTCTTATTGTAGCCTTGATTGCTATTGGTACACTGGGAGGAATTGACCTCCAGGCCAATTGGCTGTGAGGACCCCTGAGTCTGTAATGGAAGAACTTCTGTGCTGGAGGCACACCTATAGGGCAGGACTTGTTTCAGTGGAGCTTTGGTGCTCACTGAGTCTGCTCTTGAGTGTGTCACTTATGTATGTGAGGAGTTGAAATTTGGTGTCATCTCACACTGACCTCTAGATATACTGGTTCCTGGATCTCCAAGGAGGTTCAAGTCAGCTGTTGTCTGAGGCCACCCAACAGGAGCTACAGGGAGATCTGCAGATTTCTCCTCTTTGCTTGGAGTTTGGCGGTTTTGGAGTTGTTTGATCCAGTTGCAATTTGTTAGGTTAAGCTGCTAGAAGGCAGGCCATTCATATGCAAAAGCCACTGCGCACAGCTTGGTGGGTTTGCAAATTGGGCAGGGCAGGATCTCAGGGAATCACTAGCTTGTGGCAAACAGCAGTGGCTGCCAGTTAGCCCTCTCTGCATCTCCGCATTTCCACATTCTGATCCCTGTCTCGTGACTGTGCCCCAGTGCAGTAAACAATGATTCCTATGAGCACCTCTGTGAGAAAGCCGCCCTCTCTTTCCAACCAGATGGCAGACAGTACAATTTCTCCCCATATGATTCTGGGTCCCCAGAATCTCACCACAAACTGGAGTTCAGAGCAGTCAGGAACTTGTAACTCCATCCCAATTGAAAAAAAAACAGCTCATGCCAGCCCGATTTGCATGCGTCTCTGTACCTCTACCTTTATGAGCCTCTGCACATCCTACCAGGTCTCAATGAACTTTCTTCTTTCCTTCTAGTTGTAGAACTTCCACTCTGCCTGCTTTCCTGTGGTTCTGGGGGATAGTTGTTTTGTCTTTTAGTTGTAATTTTGTTGTGGTTGTGAGAGGCAGCATATACAGATATATACCTTATGCTGCCATCTTGATTCTTCCTCTTCCTGCTCGCTATCTTGTGGCAGCCATCTTTGACCACATGGGGGCAGCCATATTGTGTGTTGGAGTAATGGTCAATTTGCATAATACTCTTTTATTAGATAAGGATTGCTTTAATTTTTATTCTCTTAGCTTCTACAGATTGGATACATTGAAGTAAACTCTTGCTTTTTGTCTCTGTGAATCATCAGCAAACTCTGTTACTTGACCTCTCTTTGACCTGCAGTTGCAATTTGGGATGGGGACTTGTTTTAAGATTGATCCTGCATAATTTAGTCAATGTTTTGCCTCCAAGGATCCCAGCAGCATCCTCTGAGCCTTGCAGGAGACCCTGGGAAGACTAGAAAGTAAACCGCCCAACTATCGCTGATCTTGGTACCTTTCTCCTGAGCTTCCAAGATGAGCACAGGTTGGGCTTTTCCATGAGGAAATGGGGTGTGATGGCAAGAACATAGGCTTTGAGCTGAGAAGAGTTTGGTTTAGATGTTGTCCCCCCTCACTCCCCTGCCATCCTAATGTCGGCCTAATGTATGTAGGGACCTCCTGTTCACCATGAGAGGTGGCCCTAATGCAGTGATTCAAAAATCAGATATGGCTCTGAATTCCAGCTCTATCACTAACTGTCTATGAGGCCTTGGGCAAGACATCTATGTTTTCTGACCTTTGGCGTCCTGATCAGTAATAAAACCTAATTTCAAGAGTTGTTTGGGGATTATAAATGATAAAATACTTCATCCTACACAATGTCTGGTAACAAAAGTCAAACAATGGACCCTGTGTAGCATAATGTCTGTGGCATCCCCATCTCAGGGACACAGTCCATGACACAGCTGTTACTTTCCACCAACACCAGTGCAAATGTAGATTTACGATATTTTAAGAAAATTTTGTCATTTTCCATTTTACATCTATGCCTGGTTTATTTACATGTTCTCATTCTCAGATACAGATGAAACAAATTACATAAATAGTTCATATATATAGGTATATGTATATATTTTTTTCCTCCTTTCCTTAGACATATCTCACCCCGGCCCTCCTCTGCCTCTACTTTAAATTTCCTCCAGTGTGCTTTCCCATTTTTAGGTTCTCCTTCCATGTTTTAAATCTGTGCTTCCCACAAATTCTGTACCCACTGGTGATACCTTAGACCCATTGTTATCTTGAACTTTCCCCTTGTCTACCCACAATCCTCTGCTTCCTCTTATTCCTACCATGTTCCCCTCACTCCCATTTTTTATTGTCTAAATCACCCCCATTGCTGACTTTTTTTGTAACTAATCATTCTTATTTTAGTTTCTTAGTTTGATTAGGTTTTCAAAGAAACCTGGCTACAGATATATCCTAGAAGAATTTACAGAGGGAATTACACACACACACACACACACACACACACACACACACACACATGGTACCATTATTAAAATCTACCCATGCATGTACTGTATATAACATTTACAGCTTCCAGAGTTTCATTGTTTTGACCTTATAACAAGCTCAGAGCACAAACAGGGCTGATTTGTTATCCCCAGTTTAGGAAGAGCAAACCAAGGCCCAGAGACATTCACAGGTGGCCCCAAGGCCTCTCTGTCCTTCAGTAGTGGCACCAGATTCAGCCCATGGCTTTGTGTTCGGTGCTTGCTGCCTGGTGAAATGCCCTCCCGCCTCAGTGAACAGTGAGCCAGTGCTGTGTATTTATCCTGCTTATTTACAAGTACGTGGCTTTATACGTGAGGGGAATGGGAGGAAAGGAAGGGGTTGGAAACAGGTTGGAACGGGTTGGAACCAGAGAGCTATAATTAGTTCTTTCTCCCACACAAGCCACTAAAATACCGCATATAATAAACAGCACTACCCACAAAATGCCATGATTATACAGCATCGCTTCCTAGTCAGGGTGGGGGGTGACACTAATTAACAGGTGGAGATGGGATATTTACAACATACTATTACTGGTAATGGAATTATCTTTACCCTCCTGTTCGTAATGGAGGTCTGGGATCCTCCCAGCTATGTGTCTGGCCATACCGTGGGAAATAGGATGAAGTGAAAGTCGTGGGGGTTCTTCTGGTCTTGACCCTCTTACACCCACAAAGAGGGAGAGTGAAGAGTGAGGCAGCAGTGACAGTGGAGGAAACTCATGTCTTTACACGAGGGAGGGGCAACTCTGCCAGCACCCCTCACCTATTCCTCATCTCGAGTTGTTCCTGGTCTTCCGTGTGCCTGAATTCCAGGGAAGAGGACATCAGAAGAGGCAAATACCCCACCCCTATGTCCCCCTCACTGACACTTTGTTCCTCTCTGCTACCCTCCAGCCTGTTTCCGAAGCGGAGGCTTCACTTACTTATCAGCTGCTCTCCTGCAAGAAAGTCTGGGTCTTGCTGCCTTTGGAGGCTCAAAGGTCTTGAGAGCCAGTTCTACCTCAGGGCTTCCCTGGTCACAGTTTCTCACATGACAGAGAAGAAAATGGAGCCTCAGAAAGATGAAGTGGAAGAGTTGGATTATTAAAGGCTTAGCCCCCACAGGTGGATCACTGCCTTCCTCTTCTCTCCATCATATCTGCCTCTGTTCAGAGGCAAGAAGCCACCCCTGATGTGTCCTCAAAGGAAAGAGGGGACATTCAGAGTACAGAGTATTTTTAAGACAGAAACTCGACACAGTGACCCTGTAGTGTCTCCTAGAAGTCCATGTAGTTCTAAGAGAAAGGTTATAGAGAAGGTCACTGCCGCAGAGTAAGGATGAGGGATGACATGATGATGGGGCTGGGGAGAAACACTTGCACAGTCAGGCAATTGAGGTGGAAAACCCTCTGCTGGCTCTATGTGAGGACAGTGATGCTCAAAGGCATTTCTGATTGGTGTCATTCAGGGGAGAAGAAGAGAGAGCCAAGAGGATAGCATGTTATCAGAATTGGACTCTCCTGTCCCATGAACGTCACTGGATAGAGCAAAAAAGAGTGTGGGGATAGTGTCATCATTACTGACACCATCACCCCAAGAATGCCACATGTCACTTTATCTTCCCTGAAGGCTGAGGGTACAAGAACAATGAACTTCAGTTGGTACTTGAAGTAATGAGATCATGGAAGTTTTCTCTCCAAAATCATAGTGATTAAATGGTTTCATTCAGCTTCTTTTCTCTAGAAATAGTGCAGTGGAAAAAAAAAAGTAAGTAAGCAGGGCCTTAGGATATTGAAAGAGGTTCCTCTCCCAATGATTTTTGGACTAAATTTAAGGAATAATCCTGAGGGCACTGAGACCTGAAGATCCTTCCATTGAGCAAGTCAGTACAGAAGTGTTATCACCTCTCTGAGTCTGACCCCTCCAGTAAGTCTACAGACATACATACACACAGACAGACATACATATACAGAGCAGATGGTTTCCAGCTCAGACTGAGTCCTGTTTTAAATTTTTCTGTAATGTGATTTGGAACTCAGAACACATTTTCTGACAGAAACCATGCTATAAACTGGAGGCAGGTTTTCAAGCAGCGAGAGCCCAGTTAGTAACTGAGCCAGGAGTGGGGAGCCTGGGTACTGGTTTTAGCTCTGTCACTAGCTGCCTCAGTGACCAAGGGCAAGTCATCTAATCACTGCACCTGATTGTCTCACCTGAAAGCTGATTATTTCTATTGAATAATAGTGAATTTAACCACCTGTACATATCCTTCCACAGGAGATTATATTCCAATTTCTAAAGTGCAATGCCAGGAATGCATTTGTTCTGCCCAATTTGGGGCAGACTTGGGGTGTCCTGCCACCCTGCCTTCTATCAGCCCTCAGGCAGGTAGGGCTCAGAGGAGAGCTGAAGCCCCATTATACTGACCTCAGGATAGCAGGGGAAATGGGAAGGGGCCCAGCTCTGGCTATGTCAGGAGTGGAGTCAGGGTTTTTCCAGGATCAGGAGATGGTGTGCATGGGTAGAGGGGAGTGCTAAGGTGAGAAGTCACTGGGCCAGGATGGGGAAAGGGTCCCACATGGTATAAAGGTGGACTTTCTAACATACTGGGGATTCCGTAAGGAGGCTTGGACCAGGGTTAAGGGTGGTATCAAAGACCAAGCTTAGATATTTGGCATCTTTGCTTGACTTTTACAGTCCGGAACATTGCAGGGAATCTTAAGGTCTAACCAGAGGGGTGCCTTTAAGTGTGGATCCCCGTTTTGAAATGGAGGAACCCTGTTCCTGACTGTTGCTTCTGAAAAATCTCTGTTGTCCAGACACATGAGGATGAAGGGAGCTCTGGGATTTTCTGTGTGGCTTGGGGAACAGCTGTGACCCAGTCCCAATGCCTGGGAGCTGGGGAAGCACCCCAAGTAGATGCAGGAGCTAAAGTATGGGAGGCTGTACTGAGGACATCTCTCCTGTCCTCTCCTTGGCTTCTGGATCCTCTGCTCTCTCTCATCCCCTCTTCCCCACCACAGTGGGGTTTCTTCATCCCCAAGGCTTGGAGCCTCAGATGCCATTGTGGTGGTTTTACCAGGCAGGCTATCTGCAGGAGCACATGAGAGGCAAATTAGACAGTTAAACAGGGAGCAGAGACTATGATTTGCTAGATGGTTTGATGGAGAAGCTGTGCTTTCTGGAAGCTATGGGCGGGGCTGCAGAAACTCAGTGAGCTTGTTTTACTGCCTCTGGTGTGAACTTCCAGGGCTGGCAGGTGAGGCAGGTAGCTGTTGTCCAACCCCCTCATTGTATCAATGAGGAGTCTGAGACCCAGGAAAATGAACTGACTTCTCCAGGATCACTAAACTGGGTGTCTACGGAAGCAGGACAATGACTCCACTGTTTAGTATCCTTGCAGCTCCTTTCATATTTCCAGAGAATGGGCATTGAGGAAAGAGGCTCAAAAGGCATTTCCATGAACAGGAAGCCATGCCATCTCCCCAGTCACCTCATATTAGAACACATCAGCTGTAATCAGTGTTCTCCAAAGTGTGAGCAGCACAGATTCAGTACCTGTTTGCCTTTTTTGTTTTTCTTTTTTTAATTTTGGGATGATTTCACATCAAGGCAAATTCCATCCAGATATATCTCCCTGGTCCTGACATCCCTCCCATTTTCTTGCTACTGATGTTCAGGTGCCCACCATGCCTCCCCTCTCAGGCCGTTCAGGTGATTTTCTCCTTACTCCCGGAGTTTGTCTGCAGCCATCTCACTGGGTCCCTGGAACTCAGACTATCCCTGACCTGGGCAACACTACACTCGATTTGAGGATGGTGGTGGGAACTCCAGCATGTGGTGAAATCACATGGTGATATATTAGCTGATGTATATGTTAGGATAGACTCATGACAAGAACTCGGGCCTCTGACTCCTCTCTCCAGTCAGGTATTGGAATGTTCCTATACTCACAAATGTCTTACTGAAGCAACTCATCCTTCACTGGGTTTGCTGGATAGCCCTGGACCTCTGCCCAAGTGGTTAGTTTCACACTTCTTTTGTAGGTTTGAGTCTTGGCCATTTCTTAGCAGGCGGTTTATAACTGCTGTTGTTTCGTTGGCCTCTTTGCTTGCATATTGACCTACATTAAGGGAGGATCTAGTGACTTCAGTAGCTACAGCAACAATGACTGTTTGCCTCTGTATGATTCTGTTTTATTCTCTGGGCCCCAGAGATTTTCTGTTTTACTTTTCTTTGTAAGGTTAGGTATGACTTTAAGTTTAGGATTTTTAATTTTTTTGCTGTTTTTTTTTTTTCCATTTCTTTTCTTGCTGTATCCTATCTAATAAAAGAGAAACATGCTAATTGACCATACCTCTGCTAGGCCCACCAGCCAATCAGAGTGAATATGCAAATTAGCCCCAACAAAGATGGCGGCAGCCCCGGAGCTGGAACCAGCAGGAGGCTTAAGTTGCCCCCAGTGATAGAAGAAGCCAAGCTTCCCACCTGCCCTGGCCAGCCCTGGCCTCCACTCAAGGCTACAAAGTTTCAATTATAGAAGATAAATAAATTCCAGATACCTGCTTCCAGGTATCTGTTCCCAAGGAGTCCATGATCAAGTGGAAGAACAGACACGGACAGTTACACCCTGACATTACAAGTGTGATGACTTATCATTCACCCGCTGGCAGGGGTTGTCCTGGTAATGGGCCAGCCTGATACACTGGGAGGTCAAAGGTGTCAGACCACTCTTGGCTGAGTTCACTGCTTGTATTTTTTATCTTTTCTATATCTGTTCACCAGGTGAGAAGAACAAAGAGATATACTATAACGTAACTGATTTTCAGCTGTACAGAGGAGCTTCTATATTCTCTACCTCCCTTTTCTTTAATTCATTCTACCTTCAGTTCTCAGAAGCCCTCACCTCTGCATTTTCCCGCTTTACCCCACTGATTCAGCTTGAAGTGTACATGTTGCCTTAGCTTGGATCACTTTTGCCCTTCCTTTTCCAAAACTGTTTCATCTTTCCTAGAACCTCCTTACTCGTATTTGTTCCATGCTGGGAATATTTCTTCCTATTCCCAGAACAGTGTCTTTGGCCTATCATGTGGTAAAAGGCAGCTGGCAGGTTTACATGGGAGGTAAGCCATTCATGTAATTCTGAGAGCAGGTGTTTAGGTCATTTGTAAAGCCAGGGCCCTCACAACACTCTCACAAAGAAGGCTCGGGAAGCTATTTCTGGGGCCAGGGGTAGTGGTCAAGGAGGGCTCCAGGAGAAAGTAGCCTTTTATGCAAAATAGAATGAACATGTTTCAAATATTATCAAACTCATTAATGAGGGAACCAATAAGATGGTATAGATGGTTCAAACCATTGAAGAACCAGAGTGTATATGTCCCATAGAGAAAGGTATCTGAAATATACTAGATTAAAAAATGAGGTTAGACCAAAGGACTTGTGTGCATTCATATAAGCATGGCCAATGGACACAAGACACTGGAAAGTTAGGGCATGCATGGGAGTGGGAGGGGGCAATGGGAATACATGTACACATGTAATACATTAATTTTTTTTAAATAGGGTTAGATACACTCTTTTCTCCAGGTCATTTGTGTCTCTATGGGGTAATATGCAAGCATTACTGTTGGGTAGAATCATTTGCTTTGCTGTGTGTTCTCTAAAAGTTAACTTCTGACAGAGTTGTAAATATCCCAATCAATAGTAAATTGCACATCATGCCAAGGTGCACACCATGAGGAGCTAAACAATTCTAGGCAACCAGCGGGACACCTTCCCGCATATGGTCGGAACACCATAAAACCTTTGCTCCATTTCCAAATCTGGGACAGACTTTTCTAACCCCTGGAAAGGTAACCTCAGGAGTTTCCACATAGTAGTCTTGCTCTTTTATTTTTCCCTCATTGATAACAACAGTGAACACGTAGTGAGAGTCTTCAGGTATCCTGCAGTGTAGTGGATGTCACCGGGAAGCAAAGGCACTACTTGTCAGGATGTCACCACTCCACCAGGCACTACATGAAAGGATTAAAAAGAGGAGCTGCACAGACAATAGATGTTATTAACATTCTGGGAAGAGAAAACTCTTTTCTGGTGGGGAAGGGCAAGAAGACTCCTTGAGGAAGCTCCATGTGCCTGTGGGTTTAACTAATCTGGTTTTCCCCTTGTCTGGCACATAGTGTCTGTCTGCCTGTCTGTAGGTATGAATATAGGTAACCTTCTTGGCACATTGTACAGAGCTGGGAGTCAGGTCTCTCCAGCAATTCATTTCCTCCTCCCCTCCCATGCCTGTCATTGCTGCTGACATTTCACCTGTCGTGCTGGGAGCTGCATTGTGGTAGAGATTGAATGCCCTGCTCCGTGACTGCGTCCGTGCTGATAGCCTGGGATCACGCTTGTCGGTGGTTCTGTGCAGACACCAAACCAGGAGAGGGGAGGATAGGAGGGATGAAAGGTAGGAGGAAAGCAAATATCTGAGCAGTTGCCTGGAGACAGGTGGACAAATGTGGAGTGAGCTAAGATGGACAGACCAGAGGAGACAAATGTCACAACGCTGGCTAGTTTGGGTCTGTAATTATCTGAACTCCAACCAACCTGTTATTACAGGCACTTAGCCATGCTAAGCAGGGGCCTGAGCAACAGTCAAAGGCCTGAGTGTTGACAGCAGCTGTAAATGGGGAGGGCCCAGGGTTACAAGCAAAAGGAAGAATAGAATAGAGAAACGTGGATACTTTCTCTCTTTTGTTTTTCATTTAACCCCCATAAAGAGGAACCTGCTACCTTTGGCAGAATGCAGTTGAGTGCCGTTCTATGTAATAACAAGGAGGCAGGTCCCAGACAGGGCAGTGGGAGCAGAGGCATTTTCCTCCCTGTGGCTGGTATAAACTGCATCTGCCTTAGATGTGTGGTTGTCTGAAAGACTGATCAAATTTTCCTGCAGGCATACCACCCATCGCATGGGCTAAGCCTGCATTGTCCCATAGAAATGTAATTTGAGCCACACATGTAATTTCTCATTTCCTAATTGCCACATTAAAAAAAAAAAGGTCTAAAATCAAACAGGTGAAATTAATTATAATAATATTCTTTACTTTAACTCAATATGTCAAAAATATTATCATTTCAACATATAATCAGAGTAAGAAATGTTAGTGAGATAATTTAATGTCTTTGTATTTGACAGCACACCTCCATTTGTACTACTTATGGCCAAGTGCTCAGTAGCCACATCTGACTGATGGCTACTGTAATGGACAGCACACGCCTGGAGGGATAGTATAGGTCAGTGGTTCTCAACCTTTCTAATGCCATGACCCATTAATACAGTTCCTCATGTTGTAGTGACCCCCAATCATAAAATTATTTTAGTTGCTGCTTCATAACTGTAATTTTGCTACTGTTATGAATCGTAATGTAAATATCTGTGTTTTCCAATGGTCTTAGGCAACCCTGCTAGCGGTTCTCAACCTGTGGTTTATGACCCACAGATAGAGAACTGCTGCTATAGAGGCTAAGACCATCGGAAAACACAGATATTTACATTACAGTTCGTTAACAGTAGCAAAATTGCAGTTTTGAAGTAGCAACAAAATAATTTTATGGTGGAGGTCACCACAACATGAGGAACTGTATTAATGGGTCACAGCATTAGAAAGGTTGTAAACCAATGATGTAGGTGCTTGTAACCTGTAACATCAGGGCTATGATCCTCTCCTGCTGTACATGAGGAAACTGAGACTCCATAGGGTCAAGGACTTACACACAGTTAAAACACTAATCAGTGGTTGAGCCACTATTGGCAAGTTCAGTGAGGAATATACATGGCTGAGAAATGTTGGAAAATAGCAATCCTGAAGGAGGAGGGAGTAAGTAGAAGGAGCTAAACTAGAAGAAGGAAATGAGAGAGATGGGAAATGAATATATGAACAAACTCCCAACTGAGGTGGTATATTCACCATATATCCTTGATCAGTCTCTCACACCAAGGTCAACTGTAACTTACACTTTACCCCTTCACCTTCAGCTTCTGAATATGGACCACCTATTTCCCTCCTCAACACCTGCCTATCTCACTTAGATAAAGAGGTGCCACCAGGCATCTATAGCAGTTGAACTCTCACTCACCTCACAAGGCCCAGTCAATGTCACCTCCTCCATGAAGCCTTCCCTCACTCTTCCCCATGTATAATGGATTGCTTCTTCCTCTGATATCCAAGCATGGCTTATTGCACTTCATACAGTTGGTCTTATATGTAGTTGAGGCCACATACATGCTGCCTTGTGTGGAGGACACCTTGAAGGCTGCAGCAGACCCTCCCCTTTACACCCCCTCAGAGTCTTCCACTGGGCTCAGGAGAAAATGTGCTCTTACTTCATATTTGTTGGATGATGAAAAGCCTATCTGGCTGAGCGTAGCTGGTCTCAAACTTGAGTGATGATATGAAAAGAGATAAAGTGGGGAGAAGGACATTCATGGAGGTGGCCAGCCTCAGCACCACTTGTAATCTATAACATCAGGGCCATGATCCTTTCCTGCTGTATGTGAGGAAAATGAGATTCAAAGGGGTTAAGGACATCCCTAGGGTCACAGTGGAGAAACCAGACCAGCCTCTGGAGACAGTCCCCAAGGGAGGTGACTCCTGACCTGTCTGCTAACAAGCTCACCCTGTTCCATTGTCCCCTCACACACCAGGTCTGGAGGCCATGGCTTGTGGCCACATCAGAGCCATTGGGGGACCTGCTGCAGAACAGCCATTTTTCAGAGACTAAGTCCCTTAAACACACAGGGCCTCTTCTCCCCTCTCTGAGCAGAGGCCACACACACACAAATGAGCCTGGAGCAGGAATGTGGAATCGGTTTGAGACAAGCTAGACATTCACTACTCACTCGCTGTTTTATGCCTCCCTGGCTGCTCACAGACACCCCAGACACAAAC
>PVJN01040288.1:0-19361 GCA_004026805.1 Lasiurus borealis | reverse complement strand
GGGGCAAGGTCTGGCTGCTCCTAGACTCAAGCTGCCTTCTATCACTTCAGGCCACCTCCCAATTTGTGCCTAGTTTATTTGAATATTCATTCTGCCTGCCAGCCAGCTAGTACCCACTAACCGCTATGCTCTATGCTGAAAACAACAAAAATAGCCGTCACTAAGTGGCAGAGAAACCTGCCTCCTTTTCAAATCCATTTACTTTGTCAGAATATTGTTTATAGCTCTGCTAGCGCCACTCCAGTTCTTAGATGCTACTTTTGCGTGTGAGCCTCTCTTATGTGGGTTGATAGAGGCCCAGCCTTCCCGACTTACACTCCAGGTCACAGTGAGATTAGAGAAACTCTCCTTCAGAGCAATCGAATCTGCTCAAACATGTCAAGAGCAGGAGTAGATGACTCCACAGCATAAGGTATGAAGGGTTGCAGGGCTCCCAAGGAGTGTTTAATGCCCTTAGCTGCTCTTTAGATTCATAAACATCTGCCGTCAATGTGGGAAATGCCTCATCTATGCGCAGTCATGCTGCTATGGCCTCTGATGTGTTGTGGCTTGTGGACAGTGCAGCATTTGACCCAGGTCCTTTTCCAGTAAACCAGGGAGACATCCACATCTTTCCCACATTCCTCTTGCAGCCCTCAGCCACCAGTGCCATTTGCACTGGCCTCTTCCTTGCATTGCTCAGCAGGCTTGTGTATAGGCGACTCCCACGAGAACCTACTTTACTAAATTCAACCCTAAGTAAAGTAGGTTCTCACTGTCATCCTCCTGCTCAGTCCCTTCTTCCCATCACAGCATTTATTATAAAATAAGCCAACTTTTGTGTGTTTTTCTGATTGCTTTGAGAGTTTTGTCCGAGCACTAGTGTGAGCCGCATGAAGGCCTAGGGCTCTCTGCCCTGAATGTCAGGTGCTCTGCACTCCACATAGTGCCTGGGAAAAGTAGTAGTTCAATACATATTGATAGGGAGATGAAAGTCAAAATTACACAGGTTCACCCTGCATGTTCTAAGAGTGAATTAGGATTTAAATTATTATTACTAATTATTATTATTATTGATTGATTGATTTGAGAAAGAGATTTGTTGTTTGATTTATTTATGCATTCATTGGTTGATTCTTGTATGTGTCCTGACCAGGGATTGAATCCACGATCTTGACATATGAGAAAGACATTCTAACCAACTGAGCTACTCAGGGTGAATTGGGATTGCTTAAAATTTTTAAATTCTGGGTAGATAGATGCATTTGTATAGAGATTTTTTTTTTTAATTCTACCTTCTAATTAGATGCTCAGTAGGATAATTTCTAATTATGAGGATTTTATGGGATATGTTCACTGATTTCCTTGTGAACAAGCATCATGTACTGATAATTTTTTTCCATGTGGGACAGACTAGGCATTGGTCCAAATGAATCACGCGGGAGAATTTGTTCTGAATTCCTGAACTACCAAAAAGGCCAAACAAAGAATCACGTGGCTCTTTCCTTATCACTTGCATAATTGCCCTGTCAAAGATTTAATTCTTGTAGGCGTTTTAGCTCTCAATTTCACAAACAAGTGTTTTTTAGAAAACTGAATTACTTACAGTCTGCTTCCTGAATTAGAAAAGCAAAGTCTTACAACTACAATATCGTAGTTGTGCTTTGCTTCTGGGATATGGTCTCTCCATGCAAATTAGAACAAATCTTCAGCTTCAAAAATCTGAGGCTGAACACAACAAAAACAGGCTACAGACAAATAAGAATTTCATGAAATTTGGAACTTCAATGTTGCTCTAGTACTGGGTATCACCAGGCACCTACTGTTCATGACATTGTGAGCAATAGTTAGCCTTATCCATTCTTTAATTTATTACGCTGTCATTCTCCTCTTGCTCCTCCATTTTGTCTTGCTCAGCCTTCTTCTCTGGGATTTTTCCTCCAGTGACTGCTTCGTGGCAGTGTTTCCTAAGCTCTTCCCTCAACCCCCTTCTCACTCTGTACTGTCTCCTTAATCCACCTGGCATACAGTTTCAGACTTTCAATCCTCAGCTGGATGCTGATAGGATGCAAATCTCCATTCTCAGCTGGGGGATCTCTCCCCAGAACCCCAGGCCTATATTCCCAATATCCTATTATATAAGTTTCCCAGAATGTGCTGCAAGAAACTCAGATTCAATATTTCCAGCATCAAACTCAATAACCACCCCTGACGTTTTCAAAAACTTCCTGCTCTGGGCAGACTCCTATGAGGCATCTGATTTGGAGACACACATATTTCTAATTGAATGCCTTTTCATTCTTTAGGTACTTGAAACTGAGGGGCATAGATAATAAAATAGTTAAAATATTAGAATTGGCTTCTATTTTTTTAATCCTCACTGGAAGACATTTTCCCACTGATTTTTAGAGAGAGTGGAAGAGAGAGGGAAAGACAGAGAAATATCAATGTGAGAGAAACATATTGATTGGTTGCCTCCTGCATGTGCCAGGGAGGAGCCTGCAACTGAGGAATGTGCCCTTGACCAGAATGGAACCTGGGACCCTTTGGTCTAAAGGCCAACGCTCTATCCAATGAGCCAAACCAGCTAGGGCGACTCATGGCTCCTATTAAAGTGACTTGCACACTCCAGGTTTCTGTGTGCAGTTCTGCTGAACTGAGTAACCATCTCTCTGACACCGACTCTGTCTCTTCCTCTCAAAAAAATAAATAAATAAATAAATTTAAAATAAAGTTTGGGAAAATATTTTTTCAATATGAGAGTGATTCAAAGTATGTAATAAATTCTGAGTAATAAAAGGACAGTATCTATTTACCCTCAGGATGCAGACTGAATTGGGGTAAGCTATGCTTTGCTGCTTTGACAAAAATATAAGAAGAAACAGAGAAGAATCTCAGTGGCTTAATACAATATATTGTTTTTCCCTGTAATAGACATATGATTGACAGTTTAGTTCATGGCTAGATGAGTACTCAGGACAAAGTGCAATTCAGGGGGAGAAAATTCTGTTCTTCCTCTGATCCAGTTTCTTAAGCCAGAAACCTAGGGGTCATTCTCAACTTATCCCTCTTCTCTACCTCCACATCTTGCCACACTCCAAATGCTTTCTATTCTACATGCTGAATATTTACTGGATTTGTCTCTTCTATTATATGTTCTCTTCTTCAATTCAGGTCCTCACAGGAAAAAAAAAAGAGTACATATTTTTACTTTTAGATGGACACTGTTCTAAGCACTTTGAACAAATTTCCCTTTAAACGTGCACAGTTATTATTACTATAAACCCAATTTTCAGATGAGGACATTGAGGCACAGAGACGCTCGGCTAGTAATGAACTGAGCTGGGGTTTGAATGCAGGAATCTACATGCATAACCCTGAGGGTACACTGCCTCCATAATCTGTAGCCTGGGGCACTGCAATAGTCTCCTAGGTATTCTTGCTGCCTCTTCTTATCTTTCTGCATTCCTACATACCGCACCCAAAAGATCTCCCAATAATATAAATTAGGTTCCTCATCTCCTGGAAGGCAAAATCCTAACTTCTTGGCATGACTGGCTTTGCTCTTCAAGTGAGTTCTCCAAACCCCACCCCTGGATTTCAGTTATCACCTGATCTAGGAGCTGATCTTTTCCTCTGTAATTTACTCCCAGGGTCGTACCCAACATCTTATCATCTTGATAAGCACGAATCTAGTTTTCCAGATTCAAATATCACCTCCTCTTCTTTCCTTTTCTGAAAATAAGGTGTTTCTTTCATTGACTTCCCATAGCACTTGCATTATATTAATAGCATTTGTTCCATAGCAATATAATTGTTATTAGCAATGTCTCTAATCTGGACTGCAAGATTCTTGAGAAAGAGGGAATGTCACAAACAGATTTACATACTATACATCTGTGATGTATCATGCAGTTTCTGGCATCTAGTAGCTATTCATCAAATACTTAATTATCACTTAAGGAATAAGAAACTTGGACCTGAGAGTATGGAAAGTAATAGCTTAAATACTAGAGTAGAATATGCCCAGCAAAATTTTCAGACTGAATTTCTAGAAATTTCTAGCCATCAAGTCCAATAGTCCATCTAATATTCGATTTTCTTCTACCAAATTTACAAATTTTATAGACACTTTTTCAGTGCCTACTATGAGTTAGTACCCTGCTAAGATGTGGACAACAAAAACAAGGTACAGTGTTTATTTCTTATAAGAATAAGTCCTTTCAGAGGCTTAAGTGTAGGTGATTCAAGTAAGGACAGGTAGTACCCATGAAATATGGCAGAAACCATGGGACAGGTAGACACAGTAGGTTATGAGAGCAGAGAGGAGACACCAAACCCTGTGTTGTGTGTGAGAAGAAGCTTCTTGGTGGTGGTAGAGAGACCTCTAAGTGAATTCCAGAGAACAAAGAAAGCTCTGACTTTTCTGAGCTCCAATGTCAGGTAAGCAAAAGACAGAAGCTGAAGGCTTTGTATGCCATGCTAAGGATCTTTGGTTTTATCCTAAAAATTGTTTTGATTGTGAATAACCGTAGACCAGATAGTAATACAATTGATATGATCTTCAGGAAAATCACTCTAGCAGTGGGAAGCAGGGAGACAAGAAGTTGTTAAATAATCTAGCTAAGAAAGAATGAGATTCTGGCTGAAGGCCCTTGCAGTAGAGAATGAGCAGAAGGTAGGTGTGAAATAAATTAGTGATGTAGAAGCAACACAACCTGGTGACTAAACATGGAGAGTGAGATGAATGAGAGGGAGGAGTCAAGTATGGCTTCCAGACTGGTGGAATGACAGAGCCATTCATGGAAGTATGGAGTATGTGAGAAGGAACAAATTTGTTGGGAAGGGGAGGGGGGTGGGAATGAGTACATATTTGGAAATGTTTGAGTTGTGGTGCTAGTATTGCATCCAAATGGAGATATCCTACAGACTATATTCAAAGTTCAAGGAGGAAAATGAGTTTTGAGTTGGAGATAAAGCACAAAAAGTCATCAACATATAAATGTTAAACTAAACAAGGGGAGGGGAAGGACTAAGGATGGACCTCCTAAAGACTATCCATTTAACAAATAAGAGAACATGCTAGTGAAGTGACCAGGCAAATGCTTAGATGTCCGTTTTCACAGAAAAGAAGTCAGGAAGTCAGCATGTTCTTACATACATAGATACCAGAGCCTGAATCTAAGGAGTGTGGTATGCTAAGACCACTGAAGAGCAAGGTTGCTTGTGTGTGAGCCATAGAGTGACCTAGCACTTCTCAATAGCCTGGAGTAGTCTATATATAGCTTTAATGAATGAAGAACATGATATAAAAATAAATATCTGATATAAAATTAGGGACATTAAATATAGTTGAGGAATGGTATGAACACAGATATGAAGAGCAATCATTATCTCTTGCAGAAAACTGTTCCTGAATAGTTTCCTTAATGTGCTAGTATTTATGTATTTAAATTCATCTAACCTCCAGCAGGTATATTTTCAGATTTTCATTTGGCGGAAAGAACACTCCTATACCCCATGAAACTCATTAATAATACACAAGTCCAAGCATTGCAATTATACTGAAGTTTTATTGTTGTTTCCTAAAGAAGAGAGAGAGAGAGAGAGAGAGAGAGAGAGAGAGAGAGAATATGAATGTGAGGAAGATAATTGAAGCCTTTTCTAAAGACTTATTTCCTAAAGCCTTTTGTAGCAATTCTTTGGTCCTCATGGCTGGGAATGAGTATCTATATATTTATGTGATATGCAGTCCCAGTTTCCAAGCACCTGGAAAATCTAATTAGCCTGGTCTTGATTGACTGTGCGGGATAATGCCACAGTCCTCAGTCTGTTCTTCATCTCCTACAGCGTGCTTACTGATATGAAAATGAAGACACAGTAAGAGTTTCCATGAGCAGCTGCCAAACAGGCTTCTTATGGTATCTTGTCTGCACAGAATAATTGTCCATAAATAAGGAGGTCTTTCCACCAATCAGGGGCCAGGAAGTAGGCTGCTCCCAAGGAGAAATCACAGCATCAGTTTTATGACTACAACCCAGTTACACCATTCGTGGCAGAGCATTTTTCGATCCTTGCTGGGGGCAGCTCACCAGCAAATGGCATGAGTAGGTAGGGACGACAGTAAGAGCATCAGGAAGTGGAAATGTAAGACATGTTTTGTTTCCTTATTATTTAGCAAAATGCTGCTGCCACCTTTGGCACTGGCATTGAAAGTCAAGGAGATCCATTCTATAGAAATGGTCCAAACTACCCTTTGTAGGAGTTGGGAGAATTTGATTGGGGATGTGGATTAGTGGACCAGAGCAAGGGTGGCTTAACCATGAAGCTGATGAAGCTTAAGCTTTTGGGCTCCTCACTAGCTTGAGCCCCTTCCAAGGTCCAATATTCATAATTCTCTGGTTAACCATTGGCATTCTTTATTTTAAAGAGAACCCTAAAAGTTATATAAGCTTCAGGCCCCATAAAATATGGGTCTGCCCCTGAGCTTGGGTAAAGTTGTGCCCTGTGGCTGAGCCCCCTAGTTGTTACACAGGATCCATTCACCCCCATTCCTCTCAGCGAGCCAACCAGGCACCCCTTCCAAGTTGTATCGGGCATGACTCCCCATCTAGAGACTATATTTCCCAGGCTCGTGAGAATCTGTGTGGGGCCACGTGACTAGGATTTTGTCAGCAGGATGTGAGCCCAAGCCATGTGCACTTTCTAAGGGTGTGCACTCCCCTTTTTCTCTTCCCTTGGCTGGCGAAAGGCATTAATGGGACCAGCCACCTTCAATCCAAAGAAGGACGCTGTGTTAACGACAGCAGGTAATGATAGACCATGTACCTCCGCACTGTTATTTGAGTGATATAAGCTCATATCTGTTTAAGCCTCTTTCATTTTGGAGTCTTTTGTTACAGCAGCTTACCCTGTCCCCTTCACTGCCAGTGGGCCCACTGGATCAGGGTTTCTTTCCGATGTGAAATGGACAAAGTGGATAGAGAGTAAGTCTGAGTCAGAGCCTTTGAAGGGTACTGACGTATCAGAAGCCAGAGAGGAAGATGCCAATATGAGTGGCCAGGTGAGGATCAACAGGGGATTCAGTCAGGAAGCTGGTGGACACTGGACTAGAGTATGAGCAGGATAGGTCAGTCCCGGAGCACGGGGCAGGTTCTCGTATGGGGTTTTAATAAGAGATCTAGAAAGAAAGGATCAGCAGTTGGCAGCAGAGGAACAAGCCAAAAGATGCCGAGGAAGAAGACAGAAAATGAGACAAGGCCACCAGGCGAGAGAAGCAGAGAGGAGTCAGCCAGGCCGTCGGTGAATGGAGGAGCTGTCAGGAGCATTGCTCAATGCCTCCCAGGTTCCCAGACCTTCGGATGGAGCATGAGAGCCACTGCTGTGCCTCATTTTTGGTGAGTTCTCCAGGAGATGCTGGGTTTGCCGCTCTGAGAAAACGTCTTGCTCTCTGTACTTCTCTGTGTGACCACCCAAGAAGCCCCTTTAACAGAGACTGGACTGATTTAAAGATACAATACCGAGATCACCAAAAAAACCCGTATTCTATTTCCTCCACATTTTCCATTTCTTTCTCAGTTTGCACTCACTGTCTTCATGACAGAGCCACCGCACAAAGGAGACTCTAAGTGAAGCCAGTTATTTTTTGGGTCACAAAGGTGTGATGTTGTAAAAGTCAGGGGAGTGACGGAGCGTGCGTATTCCTTCTTTGCATATACTTTGTCCGGACGAACCTCAGCGGAATGACACCGTGTCCCTGTTCATGTTCGCAGCAGATACAGATTTAGAATAGTTTGTATTTAGCCTCGCTGCTGGGAGAGCTGTCAGAACATTGCATGCTATTCTGGTTCCCTCCGGTGAGTGCCAGCTCTGTGGGAGGGAGGGACAGAGGTTTCACACCGAACTCAGGAGACATCCACTTTAAGGAGCTATTTTTCGGAAAAGGAAAAATGACGCCTCAGTAACACCCGGCAGATGCCTGCCAGCCTCTCTCATAGGCACCTGTAGGTCACCTCACCTCGATGTTCCCCACCACAGACTCACTGACTGGGACACCGAGCCTCATTCCTCAGTGCTCCTCCTGCTCCTCCTGCCCTCAACCCCAGGCCAGCAAGCAAGGCACCCAGAGCCCAGTCCTACACAGAAGGACCCAGGAAATCACCTCTTTACCCAACAACAGGCAAAAAGCGGAGCCGACTGAAAAATCAACAACTCTTCTCTCATCTGTAGCAGAGGGAGGACACAGGGCAAACCACTGTCCCCGAGACTGGAGAGACAGAGGGACAGGCATCTTCCAGAGACTTCTAACTGGCACAAGATCCAATCCCAGGAGGAAAACCTGAACTGTGATTGGTGAATGACAAGCTCATTGCAGACAGCTCTGAGAGTTACAAACTCCAGGGAGACCTACTTGGGGTCCCCACAGTATAGTCAGATTCAATCAGGCTCCCCTGGTCACTACTGAGAAAAAGCCCCTTGGGCTTCTGGAAGGGGGAGGGGAAAACAACTCCTTTGAAATACTCCCAGCACTCTGCTCTTCTTAAGGAGGCCCCATTCAGGAGAAATTGTTATCCGGAGCCTATTCTGCTGAGGTATTAACAGAGCCCCAGAGACCCGGGGGAAGGGAAATGCCTAAATCCAGCCCATCTGGCCATCCTGTCCCATCTTAGTAGTTGGGGGAGATTGGGAAACCCTTGGGAAGTTCACAGTCCAGAGGCACAGACTCAGACTAAGACCTAATCATAGGACGATGGAATGCTTCCCCCCCAAAAAAAACAAAAAACAAAAAAAACACCCATCACTGTTACTATTCTTATATAATGTAATAACTCCCAAACAAAGGCGACCTTTGCCCTCACTTCTACATTCTGCACATACCAGCTGAGAGCCTTCACCATTTATTGACCCCTATGTCCTGGGTACCGCACTAACCATTTTAGAGACATTATCTATAATTTTCACATTACCTCCCTAAGCTACACACAGAAACACTGAACTCAGAGAAATAATTTGCCCAAGGTCACACAGTTGGTAAGTGTCAGAGTCAGGATAAGAAACATGATGATCTTATTTTTTTAAATAATACTTTACTCTTTTATAACATCCTCCTTTGACATTCAATACATCATCGCCCTACTTTGAAACTTAGATAAACAAATACATGAATGACTTGGGGGGAAGGGGAAGCATACAGAATTTGTTTTATCCTAATATTGAAACATATGACAATTTAACCCCAAATTAATTTTCCAAGCTGATATTTGGTACTTCTTAGCCTCAACCTTCTATTCTAGTCATGCTAATCTAGTCACTACCCCACACAGACCATAGCCAATTCCCATTCTACACGTTTGTGACAGTCACCCAACTGGAATGCCAGCTTCACATTCATCTGAAAAATCATACCTACTCTTTAGGTCATACCTCAAACTACACTTCCTGCATGAGGCCAACATGACTGTCTAGAATAATGAAGGGCCTGAGAGTTCATCCTACTTGCAAGATCACAATTTAGCCAGCTACAGTTTCATGCATGTGGCAAAAGACTAGGAATGCCTGGGGCAGAGACAAAAGATAATTTCTATTCACAGCAATAGTAACAGTCAGAGTACAGTGGTACCTCGAGATATGAGTGCCATAACATACGAGATTTTTTTGAGATACGAGCCGTAGAGCGAGCGATTTTTGCTTTGAAATACGAGCAACATTTGAGATAGGAGTAATTGCTCGGATCAGCCGGCTGCACATGACCCACTAGTTTACCACGACTTGAGTGTCTCATAGTTTCCTAAGCCTCAAGGTTACAGAACGAATTAAACTCGTATCTCGAGGTACCACTGTACCTGCTTTTATGTGCCAGTTCCCAAGTGTTCATGCCCATAGGGAATATGAAGAGGTGACACCTGCATACACAGGAGGCTGTGTTATAAGAGAAACAGAAGCTCAGTGAACTCAAATCTTTTATAATGGAATAGAGACCTGGTGCATGAAATTCATGCATGGGGTGTCCCTTAGCCCAGCTTGCACCCTTCCCAATATGGGACCTCTCGAAGGATGTCCAATCAGGCCTAAACAGGCAGTTAGACATCCCTCTCACAGTCAAGGACTACTGGCTCCCAATTGCTCACCTGCCTGCCTTCCTGATTGCTCCTAACCACTTTTGCCTGCCAGCCTGATTACCCCCTAACTACTCCCCTGACAGCCTGATTGATGCCTAACTGCTCCCCTGCCAGCCTGTTTGCCCCTAACTGCCCTTGCCTGCAGGCCTGGTCACCCCTAACTGCCCTCCCCTGCAGGAATGGTTCCCCACAGCTGCTCTCCCCTGCAGGCCCGATTGCCCCCAACTTCCCTCCTCTGCCAGCCTGGTCATCCCTAACTGCCCTCCCCTGTAGGCTTGATTGCCCCCAACTGCCCTTCCTTCCAGGCCTGGTCCCTCCCAACTGCCGTCCCATGCTGGCCTGATCACCCACAACTGCCCTCCCCTGCAGGCCATCTTATGGTAGCCATCTTGTGTCCTCATGGGGGCAGGATATTTAACTACATGCAGATAGCCATCTTGTGTATTGGAAAGATGGTCAATCTGCATATTACTCTTTTATTAGATGGGATAGAGGCCTGGTGCATGGGTGGGGGTTTGCCCTGAAGGGTGTCCCAGATCAGGGTAGGGGTTTCCTTGGGGCAGCCTGGACAAGGGGCCTGTGGTGGTTTGCAGGCCAGCAATGCCCCTAACTACCCTCACCTGCAGGCCTGGTCAAGAGAAGGCCCTGATGTCTGGGATTTATTTATCTTCTACAATTGAAACTTTGTAGCCTGAAGCAGAGCCAAGCCTCCTGCTAGCTCCATGGCCACAGCCATTTCTCTCAGGATTTATTTATCTTCTATAATTGAAACTTTGTGGCCTTAAGCTGGGGCCTGGGACTGCCAGGGTGTGTGGAAAGCTTGGCTTTCTCCATTGCCAGTGAAAATTCAAGCCTCCCTCCTGCTCTCTCCATGGCCACAGCCATCTTAGTAGGGGTTAATTTTCGTACTTGCTCCTGATTGGCTGGTGGGTGTGGCTGGTGGGCACAGTGGTATAGGAGAGATGCAGTCAATTTGCATATTACTCTTTTATTAGATGGGATAATAAGCATGTTCCCCTTTACTCTACCTTCCAACATTGGAAGCAAATCTCTACTGTGCTTCACAGAGATATTATCTCCATCTTCAAATATTGTCCACTATACAAATATCCTTAAAAAGATAGTCCAGTACAAAAGCCATCAGCCTCTGCTCAGAAGATGGGCAGAAAATGTGTCCCCTATGGAGAATGGTCTCCCAAAATGATAACCCACCAACAATGATATTGCTTTCCTCTGAGATTTTAAGATAGTATTTCTCTAGTTTAGGGATGTACTAAGCCCTTAAAAAAAAAACAAATTCTCATGTACTCCCAGGGTTTAATTAAATTCTTGTGCTGTAGCATTATTTAAGCACAAGTAAACTTAGAAATAGTCTCATTTACTACACAAAGAAAAAAAATCACAAATTAAATGCAAACCCAAAGAAGAAAAAAAATCAATTGCATATATATATATATATATATATATATATATATATATATATATAAAATTGCAAATGATAGAAATTGTTGTAGGATTTGGTAGTTAAAAAAACAAATGACAACTTTTAGCCCTCCCCCAACCTTCAGGGAGGGTGGGGCTAGAATTTGAATCAATTGCTCACTGTCCCTAATTTAACCAATCATGCTTATGTAATGAGGGATTCATAAACCACGAAAGGATAAGATTCAGAGAGCTTCTGGGGTGCAGAATGCATCCATATACGGGAGGTTGGGTGCAGTCCAGTCCCACAGAGACAGAGCTCTTGAACTTATGGGACTCTTACCTGGCTGTTCTTCCCTATCCTTGGTAAAAAACTGGTAAATGTAAAAAAAAAAAAGTCCAAATCTAGACTTATTCTGCTCTTGTTCTTTGATGTCCATAACTACCAATTTGAATAATGCCTATTTGTATTTGGTACAAAATTATATTAATAGGAATATAATATAATTGTTTGCTAATTCAGGGGATCATATCTTAAAGTTAACCAAAATTGAGGCAATTTTAAAGTTGCAGTGCTCTATAAACTCTGAAAAGTTATCATATTCAATTGACATTTGTTAGTTCTACTGAATTAGCAACAATCTGGACTAAATGTGTGCCAATAATCTAATTATTGGCATTAGTATAGGAAAATCATATCTGACGTTCTTTTTTTCTAACAGATGTCAAAAACAAATTTCTGGTTTTATTAGGGAGTTAAGTATTTGATTGTTGAAACAGAGGACTTAACAACAACTTGATTTTATTAATAAGTTTTCTTTATATCATAGTCTCTTTGACTTCAACATAGGATTTTATTTATTTATTTATTTATTTATTTATTTATTTATTTATTCCTCTCCCAAGAATACGTTTTTATTAATTTTTTTTTTGAGAGAGAAAGAAACCTTGTACCCAACCAGGAATCAATCAGGCAACATACATATGTACCCTGGCTGGGAATGGAACCTGCAACCTTTGATGTATGGGATAACACTCCAACCACCTGAGCCACCTGGCCAGGGCAACCCAGGCTATTTAAGCTACTGGGAAACCTTTGCTCCTGCAGGGGAATCACCTGTTCTCTGGTGGTTATTTGGCTCCAACCCCTCACATTTTGTACCCACTGCAGCATCACAGTACTCCATTACTGTACATTCCTGTCACGTCCATGATGGCAAATTTAAGTCTCTATTTAAAAGCAGCAACATGAAAAATCGTACTCAAGAAAAAAGGGGTTTCTACCAGCAAATTAACACTATACAGGACTTTGACAGGAGGATGGAGACAGATTAATGATACTTTGTCATGAAGACATACCCATTTAGCAGTGGCCAGACACTAAAAGTCAATAAAAGTCGATTGCTTAGCAATTACACATACTCAAATGCCATATTTTTTTTAAGTTTTTAAAGGTGCTTTAATCTTTAGAGGTACTTAGAATGGAATCACTTTTTTTTCATAATCTAAATTTGATTTTCATTTTAATTTTTTTAAGGAGGGTTCATCCTGTTTTAAAAATTCTTTATTGTTGAAAGTTTTATATATGTTTTCTTTTTCCCCCATTGACGGCTCCCCGCCCAATCCCACCCCCAGCACATGGCCCCACCCCCATATTATCTGTGTCCATTGGTCACACTCATAGGTATGGATACAAGTCCTTTGGTTGATCTCTTACCCCCCACCCTTTTCCCTGCCTTCAAATGCCATACTATGCAGAATAAATTTAAATAGTTTTGATTACCATAATTGAGAAAAAATAACATTAAAATATTCTTATTGAACATTGAAAACCCTAAAGTCTGCCTGTCCCTGAAGTGACTACTATATACCTGTGAGCACCAGTCCTTGAAAAGTGTTAGTGCCAATTCGGGGGTCACTTTTCCTCCCAATTTTTATTTATTGAGATCCATGGCTTTTAAAATTTACCATCTTAACCATTTTAAGTGTATATTAAAATGTCAAGTACATTCACATTAAAATCTTTCCTTTTTGCAAAACAGACTCTACATGCATTAAACAATAACTCCTCATCCCCTTCCCCCCCACACCGCCTTCAGCAACCACCATTCTACTTTCTGTCTCCAGGAATTTGACAACTCCAAGTACTTTACGTAAGTAGAGCCTTTTTTGTGCCTGGACTTCTACTTTGGACACCCCCACTTTTCCCCAACACACACACACACACACACACACATCAGATTAAACTCAATCAATGTGTGAGAATTTCACCCCTCCCATGCACGAATTCATGCATGGGTGGGGTCTGGCCAGCCTGGCCAGGGGGAGGAGACATGGGTGGTTGGCCCACCTGCCTGCTGGTCGAATTCCTGGTTGAGGGGACAATTTGTTTATTAGCCTTTCATTATATAGGATATACACTGAGTGACCAGATTATTATGCATTCAGAGATCATAATAATCTGGCCACTCAGTGTGTGTATGTGTGTGTGTGTGTGTGTGTGTGTGTGTGTGTGTGTGTGTGTGTGTGAGAGAGAGAGAGAGAGAGAGAGAGAGAGAGAGAGAGAGAGAGAGAGAGAGAGAGAGTGTGATGGGGGAGGAATACACTGTTTAAAACAAACAAAAAGGATCTTTCCTGTTCTGAACTCCCACGAACCGGTGCCGTTCTCTTTGCCATCCGGTTCCCATCAAGCTGACCTGTCAACAAGTTAAATGTTGCCTCCATTCCTTTAGGTTTCCCAGGCTGAAAGCGATTAGATTAGACCAGAAAGAAGTAACTCTTTCCATCCATGAAACGATGAACCATGGTTCTTACTCTTTCTGAGGGTTTGGGGTAAGAATTTTTGAGGATTGAGGAAAGCTCTGTACCATTTCCCAGAAAAAAAAACACACAGGAACACCTCCTTTTTCTCATAATTCCAAGGGTTTGTGAACACTGATTTAATCTGCGTTCCCTCAAAAACAGCCTCTGAGATAAGGATTTGGGTACAGATCATTGATTTAGGAGGCAATCAATAAAGAGAGGGAAGACAATAAAGTGTGTGTTGCTTAATGGTGCCTCTGCATGTAATGGGCACCGGTTTGCTGGAGGTTCTTTGAGACCAGATGTGGAACATACCTTAGAACTGCCTGCCCCTCCGAGGGGTGAAAAAGCTGGGTGGTTATCCATCAAATCTTGCCCTTTATTGCTTAAGGGCTATAGAGTCATTGTCCAGCTATCCCAACCTGCCCTTCCCTTGGACCAACCTGCTCCAGCAGCCACAGAACACCCTCGGGGAGGGAGACAGGTGTTTGAGAGGAAGGCTTCCAGGTGTTTTCGAAGATGAAGGGAACCGGTGGGTGGGCGGAGGGGATCTGGGTGGGGTATTAACTCTGCACCAGATCTCAGGAAGCTCACTGTGCATAGCTTTGGGCTCTTGGCTTTTCTTCAATGAAGAATTAACAAAACTTTTCCTCTGATTTCTCCCCTGAACTTTGCCTTAAACATGTACTCAAATGAATATGCTGTCTCCTTTTTTTAAAAGTTTAATAAACTTGACATTCTAGAGAAGTTTTAGGATCACAGAAAAATTGGGCAGAAATTACAGAGATTTCCCATATACCCACCACCCCACCCGTGCATAGCCTCCGCATTATCAACAACCCTGCCAGAGTGGTGCCTTTGCTAAAGCTGATGAGCCTACATTGGCACACTGTTATCAATCACAGTCCATAACTTACATTAGGGTCACCCTTGCTATTCATTGCACATTCTATGGGTTTGGACCAGTGTACAATGATGTGTATCTACCATGATAGTATCATACAGGCTAGTTTCATTGCCCTAAAAATTCTCTATTCTGCCTATTCATTGTTCCCGGCCCTCAAACTCGTAACCACTGATCTTTTTTTCCTATATCCATAGTTGTGCCTTTTCCAGAATGTCATATAGTAGTTGGAATCATAAAATAGGAAACCTTTTCAGATTGGCGTTTTTCACTTAAGTTTCTTCCATGTCCTTTTATGGCTTGACAGCTCCTTTCTTGTAAGCACTGAATAATATTCCGTTGTCTGGATGTACTAGTTTATTGTCTAGTACCATTCACTTGCTGAAAGGCATCTTGGTTGCCTCCCAAGTTTTGACAGTTTGAATAAAGCTGCTATAAACATAGTGCAGGTTTTTGAGTAAAAATAAGTTTCAACTTCTTTGATTGCAGAACAGGGAACACAGTTGCTAGAATGTACAGTAAGAGTACATTTAGTTTTGTCAGAAACCAATAAACTGTCTTCCAAGTGGCTGCACCATCTTACATTTCCACCAGCAATGACAGCTCCCTTTTCACCTTGGCCATTCTTCTGATAATGAAGAAACAATATTTTACAGCCTGTTCTTCTCCTTTAGTACATATAATAAAAGGAGAGTGAGTTAGCAAAACAAGTTTTAGAAAGTAGAGAAAAACAAAATTGTTCCCTCTTAGGGAAGAAATTTAAGTCATCCTTGAAAAAAATTTGGATGGATCAGATTGTCTGGAACCATTTGTATAAGATTGGATTTGCCTGTTGGTAGAACTCACCACTAAAATAATTTTGAGTTGATGATGATTCTTCATCTTCTCTTTCTCTTCCTCTGCTTTCTTCTCTTCTTTGTTTCAGGGGTGAGAGCAGGAAAGGGGTTGGCTAGATTTTTTTATATATAATTATAGATTCTTTCTTTAATGGTTATAAGTTCATATGGTTTTCTATTTCTTTCTAACTCAGTTATGGAAAATTCTATTTTCCTGGGAAATTACCCATTTTGTCTAAATTTTCCAATTTCTTTGTATAAAACTTATATTATTCTTTTATTAGTTTAATAAGTGCTTTATCTTAGTTTATATTCCCGGCTTTATTTTAACATGTTTACTTGTGCATTTTCCTCTTTTTATTTTACATTCTAATTCTGCACCAAATGTATCTATTTCATTTAAATTAAGATATTTGATTTGGCTGATCTTCTCCATTGTGTTTCACAGTAGAAAATACTAATTCCCTACCCCCCGTGATTTACATGTGAACAGGTAATACTCCTGACTCCTTTCCCAATTCCTTGATTCTCTGCATGAAGGTGGACTTCAATATCTGTTGTTGGGCCACAGCCATTGGTCCTTATTTATTGACTGGGTGAATGTAAACCATCAAACATCCTAAGTACTTTGGATCTCATTCGACCCTCCAGACCAGTGCTAGATAATCATCTCAGGTGAGTGGGACTCTTTCTCTCTAGTGTGTAGTTTCAATTTCTACAAATGGAGGTTGGGCAGGGATTACTGGTACATCCTTTTGGCTCTTGCTCTAAAATACAACCTCAAAGAGTTAATCATTAATAAGGTGATCATGTGATCTTCATATTTATAACTCTTTGTTGATCTTTCAATGGATTCAGAGTTTGAGAGAAAACAGCAAAGTCATTTACTTGGCTCTTTCAAACCCCAAGAATGTTTGTTTCCAATTGCATTAATTTGTGCTCTTTTTATATTGTGTGCTCCCTTCTTCCTTTGGATGACTTCATGTTCCTTTCAGTTGCATTTACTTGTAGAAATGTTCCCTTGAATATTTAATTTTATTGACTATCTTTCAATTCTAAAGAATTCTAATTTCCATTGTAATTTCTTTGTTGACTCATCGATAATTCCAAATCTGATTTATAAGATTGTTTTTTATTTCTGAATAATAGCACATCATGAGGTTATGCTTTATAATGACTATTTAAAAACCTTCAATTCCAAAACAAAAAACTCTTTATGAGAGAGGAGAGTTTAAAGAAAAATCAAGAAAGCAACCTAAACATCTGGCTACTAATATATCAACCCCAAATAATTAGAGGCACTCTCAATATTTTCCTAACTTTGGAATCCACACCTTAAATCCCATAATCTCTTTAATCTGCTGTGCTTACTTGAATATTTTTAAGATGGTATTTTCCCATCAGGATATCACTAATGTATTATTTTTAATCATCCTGTTTTTTTATTTTTTTAAATTTATTTTTGTTAATCCTCACCTGAGGATATATTTTTCCATTGATTTTTAGAGAGAGTGGAAGGAGAGTGGGGGAGAGACAGAGAGAGATAGAAAAACATTGATGGAGATACATTGATTGGTTACTTCCTGTAACTCAGGTACATGCTCTTAGTAAGAATCAAACCTGGGACCCTTCCATCCAAAGATCAATGCTCTATCCACTGAGCCAAACTGGCTAGGGCTTATTCTAGTTTCTTAAAGTTAGTATCTTATACAATGTTGGAAATAAAATGGACCTAAACTGGAATTTGTATTCTTTTTCCCTAGCAAAAGATTCATTAAACTTCAGAGGCGTATCACCGTGCTTTTGTAGGTTTGCTGATCATGATTTGCAAGGATATTGAGTTGAGTGCCAAAAGGTCCACTTCCTTATCATGCACTACAATTTGTAAAAAGCATAATTTTATTAAGCCCACTTGAAGTGCAATTTGATAAGTTGAAGAGATTTCCCCCCAGCTGTCATGTTCCCAAGTAGCATAGAAGCCAGCCAGCTCTTCAATGCTCTTCCTGATGTAAGCAACAACTGCTTTCACTGGTCATCATACGTAGTTCTGCCCAACACATATCAACTCTTACTGCCTTGTTTGGGACTTCCTAGGTATCTTTGGTTTCTTAACAAACTGGGCAACAAATTATGCTCAGCCAGGCTACTTTATTTTAAGAATTGCCTCTGCGTGTGTGTGTATACATTTTAACACAATCAAGTTAATTTAAGAAAACTAAAGGTAATAATATCTTGATATCATCAAATATTCTGACCATGATCACACTTTTCTGATTATATTAATATATTCAGGAAACAAATATGGTCCATTCATAATAAATTGGTTCATAGGTCTTCTAAATTTCTTTTAATCTATACATTTCTCCTCTGTTTTCTCTTCTTGAAACTTTCTGTTAAGGAACCCATTTGATTTGTTTGTTCTGTAGAATACCATCATTATTTCTGTATGGTGTGTAAAAGGATGATATTCTAATCTTATCATTACTTTTTCAGTTATTAGATAAACTCTTCTATAAATTTTTCTGTAAGTACTTTTTAAAAAATATTTTATTGATTTCAGAAAGGAAGGGAAAAGGGGAGGGAGAGGGAGAGAGAAACATCAATGATGAGAGAGAATCATTGATTGGCTGCCTCCCACAGGCTCCTATTGGGGATGCAGCCCACAACCCAGGCATGGGCCCCCCAATTGGAATCTAACCAGGTACCCTTGAGTTCACAGGCCGATGCTCTATCCACTGAGCCACACTGACTAGGGCTGTAAATACTTTTGGTTACCCCAAGTTTCAGTTCATACAGGGAAGTTAGTTTGTTTACTGGTTTTCAAAAATAATGTAGTTGGTCAATAAGTCTACCATCATCTCCTGGTATCCTCCAAGGTGATCACTGAGGTGTTTTATTTTTATTTTTGTTTTTTTGAGTGTTAGTATGAAGTCATAGATTTTAATACATTAGATTTATTTTAACTCACTTCCATTATCATTCTTATTCTTGCTCAAATAGTCTCATGTTGGCCAATGGGAGCTATTCAATAATTTTGACTCCCAAGTCATTTTAACACAATAGTTACTTGTGGTCTGTATGATATGACATTTTAGGTTCATTGTGAATATATCCTGAACAAATCTGGAATTAGCTATGTTTCTAAGGAAGCCTGGTTTATTTTAATGAAAACTGGTATTTCTGCATGGAAGAAGAAGAAGAAGAAGAAGAAGAAGAAGAAGAAGAAGAAGAAGAAGAAGAAGAAGAAGAAGAAGAAGAAGAAGAAGAAGAAGAAGAAGAAGAAGGGAAGGAGGAGGAGGA